>CAUYPK010113855.1:0-68750 GCA_963574355.1 Loris lydekkerianus | reverse complement strand
ATGCTCAGTCAGGTGTTTTTTGTTACCTTGTTGGAGTGATGGGATGATAATCTCAGTGGGATTTCTGGCATCTTTTGTTTTCAGTAATCTTCTGCAAATCAGGTTTGTATTCAGTTGTAGCCACTCAGAGACGGGATGACTGACGCAGCCTGGGGGCGGGACTACGCGCTCAGAGATCTCTCCTCAGAGGTCCCTCCTCAGAAGCAGCGTAACAAAATCCAAACTTGGCAAAGAGCCACAGTATACAAAATAATGATAAGAGGCAAAGAGCCGCATTCATTTTGGCCGCGAGCCGCATGCGGCTCGAGAGCTGCGTGTTCGCCACCCCTGATATACTAGCTAGGTGACATAGGCACACAGTTTTATCTGTAAAATAGGGTTAATAATAGTACCTAACTCATAAGTTATTTACAAAAGCTAGTATTTTTAAAGCAATTATGTGTCCCTAACTCATAATAAGCACTGTATGAGTGTATTTAAGGAAAATCGTAAAGGAGGAGTTAACCATTAGAAAAAAGAAGAAAGTTGATTACATAAAAATTTTAAGGCAAGTGAGGAATTAAGATCCAAAGGCAGAAACCGTTCACCTTTGTGGTTGGGATCTTCTGAGTAAAATAAGAAAGTACTGTTATTTGTCAAGAATGTAGGGTCAGGTTTCACAACTTTAGGATAGTGTTCTTAATGGATATGCTACTTCTCTTGCCATGTTTTGTGGTTTTTAGTGGTGTATTGTCATATATTGTACTTAATAAATAAGTGTAAACCCCAAAGTATGGCATTACTTTTTTTGCTTTAGATTTTGAGATTTTTTTTTTTAAAGAAAACTTTAAAAGAATAAAAAATGTTTTGTATTTTTCTACATATTTACCATTTCTGCCTTTTATTCCTCTTCTTCATTCCTTTCCTGCAGACACATGTTTGTTCCAGTTGTTTTCCTTTCTCATCCATTTATCTTGGCCCCTCAGTTGAAAATAAAGTGATAATGTATATGTGAGTCTGATTTTGAGTCTGCTGTTAATCCAATTAAATTAATTCTTTCCTATAACATATTTTTCAGTTTACAATTTCCATTTGAGTCTTTATTTGGTAATTCTAGTGTTGGATTAATATGTAACATGGTCTGCTTTTGTTGACTCCTTTACCTTTTGGTTATGGATCTTTTTTTATACTTATTTATATATATCCTGTTTTTTAATTGGATGCTGGATGTTGTATGTAAAATAATACTAGAAAGTAAGATAATACTTTGCCTTGGAAAGATGTACCCTATGCTCTCTGGTTGCTGAGTTGAGGAGCTGATCTCTTCTCTATAATTCGGAGTTAAGTTGGAGTGGTATTGATTTAGTGCTGTGATTAATATCACCTTGTCTAATGTTTTAGGGTGGGTTAGTTCTCTCTACCTGTTAGGGCTTTCAGATATGAATTATAGCAAGACCATAGGATATGTCATTGCTTTTTCGCCTTGCCCAAGATTTCTTACCATGTACTCAGCTAAAGACATGTGTTAGAATTGGCAGATAAAAGAGCTCAGTGCTTGAGGCTTCTCATATTTTAATTGCCCATGGGTGGCCATTGAAATTGTAGTTGACTTCTCCTTTGGCGAGCATAAATCCTATGTCTGTGCTAAAAATCTGCTGAGTAGATGTTCGGTACTCTTACCACACAAACACACAGCAAAGATTTCTAACATATAATTCATATCAATATTGTAACTATAGTCTTCATGTTGCACATTAGATCTGTAGACTTACCCTACGTATCTATAGCTTTATTTCCTTTTACCTAAGTTTCCCCTTTTGATCACTATTTTATTATGTGTTTGTGTATTTGACATTTTTATATTCCACTTGAGATCATTCTTCTGTAATTTTCTTTTGTTGTCTGCCTTACTTCACTTGGTATGATACATTCCATGATACTATGGTGCGCTCATGTTACAAGTGGCAGGATATATACCACTGTTTGTTCATTCATCTTCTGTCACAATACATGGCTATTGTGAATAAAAGCAACAAGAGAAAAACAACGTGTCAATACAAAGGAATCACCATTAGACCACCAGCAGATTTTTTTCAGCAGAAAGTGTGTAGAGAGAATAGGATAATGTATTTATGGGGAGGAGGGGTGGTAACCAAGAATACTATATTCAGCTGAGTTATTTTTCAGAAATGAAGGAAGAATAAAAACTTTCTCAGATAGACAAAAGCTGAAGGAGTTCATCAGTTCCAGTGAGGATGGGGAGTAACAGGAACTCTCATTCACTGCTGATGGAAATACAAACTGCTGCAGCCACTTTGGAGACAATTAGGTGCTTTCTTACAAAACTAATCATACTCTTATAATATGATCTAGCAGTCTTGTTTCTTGGTATTTACATAAACAAATTGAAAACACATGTCTACCCAAAAACCTGCACATAGATGTTTATAGCAGCTTAATTCATAATTGCTACAATGTAGATTCAACCAAGTTTTCTTTAATAGGAGAGTCAATAAATCAATTAGTATATCCAAACAATGTATAGCAGGTCCTAGAACAAAGCTATTTCCTTATAATGATGTGGGGAGAAAAAATCGATTTTGTTACCTGTTCATTTTGTTTAAAGTCACAGTTTTTAAGAAACTTAATGACATTAAGTTGGGATGGGACTTACTGTATATGACATTCTGGAAAAGCCAAAACTATGGAAACAGTAAAAAGATTGGGTTATAGGGGAAGGAGGAATGACTAGGTGAGGTACATGGCATTTTTAGGGGAATGAAGTGCTTCTCTTTGATTCTTCAAATGAATATGTGTCAGCATACATTTGACAAATCCATAGAACATCTTAACACCAATGAACCCTAATGTAAACCATGGACTTCTGGTGACAATGATGTGTCAACGTAGGTTTACTAATTATGACAAATGTACCATTGAGGATGTTGATGATTGGGAAAGTCATGGGGAGAGGGGTAGGAGTTATACGGGAACTTTTTGTACTTTCCGTTCAATTTTGCTATGAACCTAAAACTACTCTTAAAAAATAGTCTATTAAATTTTTTTTTTAAATGTCACCTTGAGTGATATACCAAATGAGATTTAAAAAGGGGGGGGGGGGGGCAGAATATTTGCAAATAGGTGGCCGGCCTGAGAAATGATTTCTAAACTTAGGAACTTAAAACTCAAGAAGAAAAAGTAGTTAATAGAAAAACTGATAAAAGAATGTGAGTACATTGTTTAAAAGAAAAATAAAGAATAAACAAAGAATTGCCTCCTTTAAACCTATCAGATTTGCAGATGTCAGCATGTAGAAATGTGAGGAAACACTGGCTTATAAATTGTTGGTGAGTGTAAACATTTTGGGAGAATATTTTGGTACTCGTTTATATGAATTTTAAAAAATTGTTTAATTTCAGATTATTATGGAGAGTACAGACGATTGGGTTGTAATGTTTACATTTGTTAGGTAAGGTAACTGTTGTAGTTGTGTCCCTCACCCAGAAGGTGTGCCATATTCCCTACATTGTGTTCATTAGGGGAGAGCACACCAATCTCCTTCCTCTTCCCTACCCCCAACTTGAATTAAATTGAATTTTTCTCTTATGTGGGCCCATATTAGTTCATCTGCTGGCTTCATATTAGTTTTAAATACATTGGATACTTGCTTTTCCATTCTTGTGATACTTTACTAAAGAATATTCTCCATCTCTATACAGGTTAATATAAAAGATATAAAATCTCCAACTTTTATTATGGCTTAATATATTGCATGGTATACATTTAACACAGTTTATTATATTAAACCATTCATGGGTTGATGGGCACTTGGGTTGATTCTACTTTTTGGCAGTTGTAAATTGAGCTTATTTATACAAATTGAAAACTCATTTCTTTTTTTTTTTTTTTTTTCCTTCAGTTTTTGTCTGGGGCTGGGTTTGAACCTGCCACCTCCTGGCATATGGGGCCAGCACCTTACTCCTTTTAGCCACAGGTGCCACCCGAAAACTCATTTCTTATTATCTTAACATTTCCTCTTTAAAAATGTATCTTACATGTGAGCTTGTATGCAAAGATACATGCACAAAGATTTCTCTAGCTGTTTTCAACTGCAGGTAAACACTGCTGATTGAAATTGGCTGAAATAGGATATTTATTACCTCTTCTAAGTGGAAAGCTTGTGGTAGGTTAGACTTCAGCACCAACATTTGTACATAAATAATACATAGGTTAATGATTAATTACTTGCTTCTGTTTATAAATATTTCTAAAAGGTTCTGTTAACTAATAAATTATTAGCTTAATTTAACTTAAAATTTTATAATCTTTTTTGTAATCTATAATTCTGACTTGTCACATCTAACTGAACTTCCGTTAGTCTAAATTAATGAACTGTGACCCTACTGGTCACTTCTGATAAGTATTTAATAGAAGAATAAACAATTGAAAGATAGGAATACGTGGGCAATTTCCTCCATTTCTAATAATGGCTTTGTTTATTTTATATTTGTTGCAGGAAACAGCAGTGAATTTTAGTTCATTGTTATAAATGTATTTTGACCTTTCTTAGTTGGATCTGTTGTATCAATTTTTCAACTGAGGAACAAAAAAGAACATAATTGTGTTACATAAGAATGTTCTGTCTTCTAAAAAATGTTCATTTGATTCATGTATGTATCTGGGTGCTGCCATTTCACTTTTGTTGCCTGGTATTTTGTCATGGCTATAATGGTGTGTGATCAGGAGAGGTACATAGAGTGGTCTGGCCTATCTTTTTCTATTTGTGTAAGCTTAGGAGTTGTGGGTCATACTTTTAGATAACTTTCTCTAAATCATTTTATGCAGGGGTGTACAACCTGATTTTGTGAGAACTTATTTTGTTTATATGTGGTATCAGGTATCTCAAAAAGGATGCTCTGTGTCCCAAAGAAAACTCTTATTTTTCCAATGTGCGGCAGATAGAAAAGAAAAAGTTCGACGCCCATTCTAGAGAATGGTGATCATAAAATGTATTCTGCATTTATAGTAAGATTATTTTATAACATTTACAGCAAACGTGTTTTAAAATTGAGTTGCATGAAATTGAGCAGAGTGGTCTCTCCGTGATTTTTATTGTCTGTAGTGGTTCTTATTTTGTGTCTTTATGCTCCTTATTCTCTTGATTAGATTTAGCCTGTGTATTTAAGATGGGAAGAATCAGATCAGTTTTTAAGAAAATATAATTTCCCGAAACTGACTCCAGAAAGTAGAGCTATCTTAAGTCAACTTTCATAGAAGAAAATAGAAAATTATCTCATAAATCCTAGAAAATTATTAACTATTTTCATAGGTTAATGCTACTGAACTTTTGAAGAGTATGCTGCTAATATCATTTAAGCCAGTGGTTCTCAACCTGTGGGTTGCGACCCACAGGAACTGTATTAAAGGACTGCGGCATTAGGAAGGTTGAGAACCACTGATTTAAGCTATAACACAGCATAAGAAAAGACAAAACTTTTTATATTACCATAACATTGATCACAAAATCTAACAAAGATAGCACTCATGTAAATATTGTCAGTGGAAAAGAAGCCATACTCTGTAAATAAAAATTTTTTTTTTTTTTGAGACAGAGTCTCATTGTGTTGCCCTCTATAGAGTTTGGTGGCATCACAGCTCTCAGCAACCTCCAATTCCTGTGCTTAAGCGATTCTCTTGCCTCAGCCTCCCAGATAGCTGGGACTACAGGCACCCGCCACAAGGCCCAGCTGTTTTTTTGTTGTAGTTGTCGTTGTTTGGCAGGTCTGGGCTGGTTTGAACCCACCAGCCCTGGTGTATGTGGCTGGCACCGTAGTCACTGAGCTACAGGTGCTGAGCCTCTGTAAAATAATTTAAAGAGGTTTATTCTGAGCCAAATTTGAGGACGATAGCCTGGAGCCACGCCCAAGATGTCTCCAGCTAGAGGACTTATTATGGGGGAGATTACAGTTCGGTTTTACACATTTTAGAGAGACAGGAATCACAATTAAAGTCATAAATTGAGACATGGAATAAATACATTGGTTTGGCCCGAAACCGTGAGACATCTCAGAATAGGGGCCCTCAGGTTGTTTAGGTGACAATTGGCTGAAAGAGTTAGGCTCTAATAGACTATGAGTCAAAGAAAAGGAATGCTAAGTTAAGATAAAGGTCTGTTAATTAGGGGCAAACTATAGGACACATATTCAGGGTCCAGTAGTTTCTTGTGTATATTGAGGATTTACAGGTATGTCTTGCCATAGACATCTCTAAGGAAGCAGGGAGACATGATGAGACCTTTCTCAATGGCTAGCAACTCAGTGTTAGGGGATTCCCCTTGGCCAAGAGGGGGGTCCAATTAGTCAAACACTGAAAGGGAGCCTTAATATTTTATTTTAGTTCCCAATATATAATTGGAAGTATGCAAAATGTACAAGATTAGTCATTGCAATCTTTATTCTTAAAGCAGAAGATGGAAAATAGCCTGAGTATTCTTCAATCTGGGATCATAACATAAACGTTTGATGGGCAGGAAGATAGATAAGGAAATACCTAAAGAAACATCCACATAGTCTCTGACAGAATAAGTAATATAGAAGTTCAGAATTGTGTCATTTGTTTATGACAAGGGAGGCATAACAGAACACGTGTATTTACTTAATACGCATATGGTTCATAAGATATTTCTGGAAAGACACAAGACTGTCAATATTAAATACCTTTGGGATGGTGAACTGCGTAAATAGACAGGACTATTTATTGCCTTTTGTAACTTTTATATGTTGTAGCCATGCCCCCCAAATTAAACTAATGCAGTTAATATATTTTGACAAGTGTCAAAAATGTCATATTTCATATCTTTTGATTATGACCATTTTTCTTATAGCTTATGGGTTTAAATGATTTATGTAATTTTGGTAATAATTACAGTTAGCTGTAGCCAGTTATTGTACTTAGTCATCGAAGTTCTAGCATACTTGAACATCTGTTTTAAAATTAAATCCTTTTTGTTTTAGGCTCTCCAGCAGAACTGTCTCCTACTACTCTTTCCCCTGTTAATCATAGCCTGGGTAAGTTGCAGATACTTTCTTCCCACCATTTTTGTACTGTATTATTTACTTAAAAATAAAAGTCCTTTCTGGAAGTTATTTTTCATATTTGTAGGAAAGGGATCTTAATGAATATTAAATAATTGTGGAAGTAGTTTAATATATTTTTAAAAGCTTGATATCGTGCCTCAGTATTACTAAAAGTTATTTACTGGCACATATGGGTATAAAAAATCTTTTTATTTATTGTAATCATATTCTTTATTCATGGAAAATTTTATAAATTATTATGGCTAGATTTTTATGAATAAGTTTATGTTATGTCTGTGGCAATAATGTAAGAAGTATATGTATACACACATATCATAAATACATGTGGTATGGAGGGTATATATGTGAGAGTGAATGTGTGTATGTAACATGTATATGTGTGTCTATACAGTTAGCTCCTCTATACATATATACAGAAACAGTACAACAATAAAAATTAAAATGTAATATAACAAACATTTACATAGTATTTAAATTGTATTAGGTATTTATAAGTAATCTAGAGTTTATTTAGAGTACATGAGAGGGTATCCATAAGTTTTATGTAAATACAATGCCATTTTATGTTAAACACTGGATCTTGGAACCAGTCCCCTCCAATAGTGAGGGATAACTGTACGTACACTTCTGTAATTTGTTTTTGGCCCTCATTTTACCTTGCTATTTCACATTTTCTCTTCATTTCCTACAAAATATATTCTACTGAATTGTTAGGATTTTTTTTCATTCATAATATTCCTTACATGATTTAGTCAAAATTATGGAAGTTGAATACCTATGATCCTAGTTTTGCAGTAAAAGGATTCTTTAGATTCCATATTCTGTTACTACTTTCATATTCTTTGTGTTTTATTACTTTCTGATTCTCACATATTGTGTAGGTTTTCTATTTTTGTATAGAGTAGTTGAGAATCTTGTGGTGAAATAGACAAATGTAAAAAATATGTCATATTTCATATTCTTTTATTATGACCATTTTTCTTCTTGCTGGCTTTTGACTCATTAATCTTTGCTGTTTCTCTGTTCTTTATTTTATCAAAAATTAACTTTTTAATGCATTTTTAAGAAATACACAAATAGGGCCAATTGACTATCTTTGCCTTGGATTGTTTTATATTTGAAGAAGAACTAGACTAAAACTGTTGGTAAAACAAATAATCCAACAGAAAGTAACTTAATAACATGGGAGACATTTGAAAAATTGAAAATCTGGTAGGATCTGTGGAAACTGAAATTTTGTATTTAAAATATTAAAAATCTGGTATGATCTGTGGAAACTGATAAAAGTGTTATTTCTGTTTCCTGAACCGTTGTTAGTGTAGGCTGGTGTAGAACATGTAAAGATGATGGTAGTCAGTGTATTTTTGGATTGACTTTTTCACACATTTCTTTCTTTTATTATTATTATCCCCCCCCTTTGCCTTTTTTTTTTTTTTTTTTTTTTTCCAGATTTGCAGCCAGTTACTTACTCAGAACCTGCATTTTGGTGTTCAATAGCGTATTATGAATTAAACCAGAGGGTTGGAGAAACCTTCCATGCATCACAGCCCTCACTCACCGTAGATGGCTTTACAGATCCATCAAATTCAGAGAGGTTTTGCTTAGGTTTACTGTCCAACGTTAACCGAAATGCTACAGTAGAAATGACAAGAAGACATATAGGTATGTTTTATTTTCCCTGTGTGAAAACCAATGCCATAATGCCATATATTCATATTGTGGGCATTAATGTAGTATGCGAGAGCTGGCGTGCAGAAAAGCCAGCATCCTTTCTGTTGGTTACGTGCAGTCACATATAAGCCCACAAGCCTATTGCTTCTAATAGATCCTGATCATTTTTCAGTATATAGACTCTTTGACTTTTATTTGGCACCCTTGATTCTAAAAAGTCCTTCCCATAAATATGTATTAAAATAATTTGAATTTGTTGAGTCTCTATGAGTTATAAAATTGCCGTGTTCACATTTGGGAGTTAGAATTTTTACAAATCATTGATTTTTTTTTTTTTTTTGCCAGTTCGTTTATATCTTTTGGGGTTTTTCTCCCTCTAGCAAGTTCATATATTAAATCTTCCCATTATTAATCTGAATTGAGATATCAGAACAAAAGCTACTATTTAATATAGTTCAAAATATAATTCAGAGTCTCTCTGGTAGTCTCAGATCTTTTAGCAAGTTCACGAGGTCTAAACTATTTTCATAATGGTGCTAATATGCTGTTTGCCATTTAAACTCTCGTTCTCTCATAAGTGTAGAGCAGAGTTTTCTAGAGACCACATGGCATGTGATTTTTGCAAGAGATGAAATGTAGATCTGATTTGAGAATCCAACTCTTTCTGTTAGGCCAGACATTGAGGAGATTTACAAAAATGTGAAACATTGCCACTTTTCTTGGTGATTTTAACAGTGAGGTGAAAAGGTTTGATAGCTACTAATAATTGAGTGTCATCATCCCCTTAAAGTAATTTCTTCTTTTAACAGTAGTTGCTTCTGATTGTTTGTTTTTTTTTTTTAATTGTTACTACCCATCACCACCTATGAGAAATAATGTTGATTATCAGAGTGACTTACTTTAGTTTCATGTGGAAGTTAGTTCTAATGACCAGGTGCATAATTGATTGATTTACAGTATTGCATAAGTACAGAACAAAGGTACCAGGTTCTGATTTAATTTATCTATTAAATCAGGCTTGTTTGTTGTTTTATTAGTTTTCTTTTGTGGTGTAACAAATTACCACACACTCAAGTGGCCAGAACAAAACAAATTTATTATCTCTTAATTTCTGTGGGTCATTCATCCTTAACACAGCTGAAATGGAAGTATTGGCCGGGCTGCGTTGTCATCTGGAATTTGAGGTTCTCTTTTAAGCTCATATACTTGTGGCAGAATTCATTTCCTTATAGTTGTAGCACTGAGGTCCTCAGTAACGTTTTTAAAAGGGCAGATGACTAAACCTCTTAATTTTTTTGTTTTTCTTCAATTATCTTTTTTCTTAACTTCAGCAGGGTCTTTATGACAGACTGTTGTAATGAAGATATACTTATTCAAACATTAGTTAATCCCTTCAGAATTAACTTAATTTCTTTACTTATTTTAAAATGATGTATAATTTGTATGAAACTATTTTATTATCTATATTCATATATTATGCTTCATTGTTTAAATACTTTTGATAAGAATGTATTACTTTTAAAAATCAATAAAATTATTAAAAATACACTTGGAAAAACAAAATGATACACAGTATTTCAAAGTTAGACTTCAGAAAAACATAGCTATGTAAAAGATTATGGAAATGCTTTATATCATTTTATAGTTCCTCCAAGACTTTCAAAGTCACACCAAAGTAGTAAATGTTATAAACTAATCCTGTATGTATTTTGTTTTAGGAAGAGGAGTGCGCTTGTATTACATAGGTGGGGAAGTATTTGCTGAGTGCCTAAGTGATAGTGCAATCTTTGTTCAGAGCCCGAATTGTAATCAGAGATACGGCTGGCACCCTGCAACAGTGTGTAAAATTCCACCAGGTATGGATTCAATAAACGTATCACATCAAATTGCTTAATTTTTCTGGTTGCTGATTTTAGAAATTAGGAAATGATTGCCTGCTCATATTCTAAAACCTATAGCTCTTTTATAATAATTTCTTAATGACACTCTTTTTATAGTTTCTTTTACTCTTTTCAATCATAGGTTGTAATCTGAAGATCTTCAACAACCAGGAATTTGCTGCTCTTCTGGCTCAGTCTGTTAATCAGGGTTTTGAAGCCGTGTATCAACTAACTAGAATGTGCACCATAAGAATGAGTTTTGTAAAAGGGTGGGGAGCAGAATACCGGTATGACATACATGTTCTATTCTTATGTTTTCAAAGTATAATTACATTCCTTTTTACTTTTTGCATCTTGTGGAATTCACTTTTATCTATACATATCGAGGTAATGGATCAGCAGATCTTTATGTAAAACAATGAAAGTTGGAGGCTTCTAGATTTAAAATTTTATAGAAGATACGATTAGAACATTTACAGGCATATATTTACCACAATGAAGAGATACATTTGGCCATTTATGTCACTTCATGGAAGGAGAGATGCTTTCATAATTGACAGCACGTGATCCGGTCTAAAAGATCAATACGATTTTAATAGTCATAGATGGGGTGGGCAGGGTGGAAAGTGGTAATCCTGACAATGGAGTAGCAGTTTATATGGAATGTAGAAAGTAGAGAAAAATGAGGCTGAACAAATAAGTTGAGATGAGTTGAATATAGGTGAAGCAGTGGAACTTTATTCAGGAGTAAAAGGGGTACTTGCTCATGTGCCCAGGTACTGTGCTATGTTCTAAATGTAATATCTAAGAATTAATGTTTCTATTGTTATTTTTTTCTCTATAAGGTTTAAATATATGAAATGGCAATCTTTGTAGGTAACAAATGATTCAAACCAATATATGATTGCAAATAGGCTTAGAAAAAACTTGATAATTTGAGGGATGCATGGTAAGTAGTTGAGTTGGAATTGGAAGACAGTTCTTAATTCTCACCTCTTCTCTGAGAAAAGTAGTAACAATTACATAACTGAGTTTTACAAAAACTAACTTGTCATCAGCGGATAACACAGACTAGGTCATTACTAAATTAAATAATCAATTGGATTCTATATCAAAGAAAGGGAAGAATTCTTCACCATATTAAAGGATAGAACTTAAGTAAAATAGTCTTCAGCTCTGATTGCTTTATTTACTTGCTCTGTATGCCTGCTTAGGAAACACTCATATAGTATAGTAATTGTATTCCTGCTTCATTCAGCAATTTTGTCCCTTCAGAATTTATTTGATTTGATTTGGACTTGATTCTCTATGTTAAATAAGTCTTGTGAGGCATCTGACTACTAACATGGTAAGATTTGAGGTCTGCTTGTTGAGTAAGATTTTTATATATTTATATCCTAGAATGAAGACTTGTCAACTATTTTGTCTGATTTATATTGGTAGAATAATTCGTTTTGTGATTTTGCTGTGGTTCTCTTTTGATCAGTACCCCTTTTAAATGTGATATCTTTAAAGAATGCTAGATGCATTTTTTTAAAACATTGGACTTCACTCAGTCTGAGTTGATAGTAAAATCAGATTCATTGGTAACAGCCAATAAGAAGTTTTCAGTTCAGACTTTTTCTTTTCCTTCAAAAGGTTAGAATAAGGCAGAATATGGTAGGAATTAAGATTGAACTACATAGGACTGGGAGAATTCTATACACAGAGAGTGCCCCAAAAAAGTACATACCTTTGTAAGAAATGTTATCTATGTATCTATGTTTTCAAAGTTGCATTGAATTACAGTAGCAATGTATATAGTATGACATTTACTCAAAAGATGGTGTTAATCAAATGAATTTGACAGAAAATAGCAGAAGCACAGTTGTCATTTTAGGAATGCAAGACCATTTTGAAGTGGTATTTGAAATTTGAGAATGGTGTGGAAGTATGATAATGGAGGCATGAGTGTGCAACATAACTGCCAACACACCTAACAATTGCATGCATTGAGGATAAGTTTGAGACAGATGGTACTGTGTGTGATGTGCACAAAGGAACATCTAGGAGGCTTCCTAGTGTTGCTCAAGGAGTAGTTTGCCATAGTCAGAAGTGTCTGGACACTGATGGAAACCACTTGGAACACCTCTTATAATTGCAGAAGTCAAATGTTTCTTGAGTATTCATCTTTTGTTGTTGGTATATTTTGAGTACTACAATTTTAATACAGTTTTTTCCTTTCTTAAAATGTATATACAATATTTTGACACCCTCTGTATATCTATAGGTAGGTCTTCTGCTAAGGATAGTTTTCTTTTTTTTTAATTGATAAAAGCCCATCTTCATTCACTGTGGACCCTGCCGTTCTTTAACTCAGGGATAATCCGTAATTGTAAGAAGCAATAATATATGGTATGTTTTTTTTGTGAGGTCTCATTATGTTGCCCTCAGTAGAGTGCAATGGCATTAGCAGCTCACAGTAACCTCAAATTCTTGGGTTTAAGTGATTCGCTTGCCTCAGCCTCCCAGGTAGCTGGGACTATAGGCACACGCCACAATGCCTGGCTTTTTTTTTTTTGCTGTAGTTGTCATTGTTGTTTGGCAGGCTGAGCCGGGTTTGAACCCACTAGCCCCAGTATATGTGGCTGGCGCCCTAGCTGCTGAGCTACAGGCGCTGAGCTGGTGTGTTTTTATAGATATTTGTAGACATGTACAATACTTACAAGTCAAAGTGTCAAATACCTACATAACTGTGACCTGTGGGTAGCTACAGAGAATTTTTATCTTCATTAATACTGAAGCTGAGGAAGTAGACTTAATCATTAGATTTCTAAAACTATTTTTCATTTTCTTTAATGCCAACATAAGAAAATGTTTGACTTGATTGTCAACATAAAAATTAGGAAATACAGTAAACAAGGAATTTATATGTACAAAGAATTTATTTTTAATGGAGAAATATGTCTGAGTTAAGTGGATCAGAAGTGAATAAACAAGATGGTATAGACTATGTTTCAGGTACAGCTATGCCTAAATAAATGTAGTGGTAGTCTTCTTAAATCTACTGCCTTTCTGCAATCTAGAGAGGGGAATGTAGCTTTACCATTATTAAGCTACCTACCACAGTGCGTAGGTCGTGGAAAATTTGGGGAAAACAGTAGAGAACCTACAGAATTATCCCACCCAGGGGAGAAGGAAGCACTGCCTGTGTAAATGACAATTGGTTGAGGGCTCCTTCTAAGGATGCTTATTTCCTGACACCTCTAGACTGCTACACATGTGGGCATGGCAATGTTCCTAGGCACAGAAATTCAGATACCTGTAATTGGAAGTTGGCTAGAGCATGGTGAAAAATCTGAAGGGTATAGTGGGGCACTGACACTACCTATTACAGAAAGTCACATCCTTAGAAATAGTTTTAAGCTGTATTGGGTTTGTGTAGCTTAGAGATGAAGAGTAAATAATGAATTTTTCTCTTGTTTGAAGGGCTGTTACTTTGTAGAAGAAAGCAGGTTTATTAAGTTTTCTTGTTATTGTTTTTTGTTTTTTGCAGTTTTTTGGCTTGTGCTGGGCTTGAACCCATCACCCCACTCCCCCACCCCCATATATGGGGCCGGTGCCCTACTCCTTGAGCCACAGGTGCCGCCCTATTAACTTACTTTATATATCAAATAAGGCAGAAGTAAAATCAGTGTTTAGAAATAATGAGATGGTGTTGAATATATAATTTCCAGAGGGTAGCCACCCCTTTTGTTGAAGCACTAGAGCTGCTTTTTATTAAAAGCCTGAATGATGTTGCTAAAAGAATGTTGTTCGCTGACTTTGGATTTAGCTTGGGTTGAAGTTTGATTTTTGTTCTGATGTACTTTTAAATTTGACCCCTGTACCCTTTTAGACTTTGATATTTGAGTATTAACTATTCTGTGGTTGATTTAATTAATAAGTAGGGTGACTGTATGTCTCTGTTTGCTTTGATCAGTCCTGGTTTACATCTCTTTTTCTGGCCTGATGATTAATAATGCCTACATTGTCTCTCAGAGGTAGCCAGTTTTGGATAGTGGTAAATAATAAGGTTACCTTACTAATAGTAATTTGATGGGAAGTGAATACTTTTGTAGACCTCTTAAAATGAAAAAAAAAAAAAAAAGTCATACTTCGAGGATCAGCTATTTTTCAAATGATAATCAGATATCCAGAATTAATAATTATTTTAAAGAAATTAGATTTTTAGTGAATACACCTTTTGATTTCATAATGATTTTCTTATATTCTTTTAAACAGAAGGCAGACAGTAACAAGTACACCGTGCTGGATTGAACTTCATCTGAATGGACCGCTACAGTGGTTGGACAAAGTATTAACTCAGATGGGATCCCCTTCAGTGCGTTGCTCAAGCATGTCATAAAGCTTCGTCACCAATCAAATCCCATCAAAAGACTTAATGTAACAGCTCTTCTGTCATAATATTTGTGTGTGGTCCCCATGGACTGTTTACTATCCAAAAATTCAAGAGAGAAAACAGCACTTGAGGTCTCATCAATTAAAGCACCTTGTGGAATCTGTTTCCTATATTTGAATATTAGATGGGAAAATTAGTGTCTAGAAATACCCTCCCATAAAGGAGGAGGAGAAGATTTTAAAGACTTAATGATGTCTTGTTGGGCATACAACTGAGTGTCCCAAAGGTTTATTAATAACAGTAGTAGTTATATGTACAGGTAATGTATCATGATCCAGTATCACAGTATTGTGCTGTTTATATACATTTTTAGTTTGCATAAATGAGGTGTGTGTGTGTGTGCTGCTTCTCAATCTACGCAAGCCTTTATAAAGTTATAGTACCTGATCTGTTATTCCCACTTCTCCGTTATTTTTGTGTGACTTTTTAAATATATAATATATATCAAGATTTTCAAATTATCATTTAGAAGCAAATTTTCCTTGTAGAAAAGCTAATTTTTCTGCCTTTTACCAAAAATAAACTCTTGGGGGAAGAAAAGTGGATTAACCTTTGAAATCCTTGACCTTAATATGTTCAGTGGGGCTTAAACAGTCATTTTTGTGTTTTTTTAATTTACTACTAAATGTTATTATAAGGAAACAATATTGAAAACCTTTCCAAGCTTCTTGTCTCCATTCTCACAATTGTCTTGATACCAAAATAGTGTAAGATGACATCATCACCAGTAATAGTTGCACTGATACTGCTGGTACCAGTTAATTCTGGAGTACAGTACAAATTCATATAGAATAAGACCCTTTGTGTTACACCAAGTTTCAACAGGTAATAATTGACTTATATAACCCAGCAGTCGATGATCTATCTTTCCACCTCATAAAAAATACACAGGTGGTAGTATGGCTTTTAGGGATATGCTAGAATTCCTTCAGTACATTTATCCTTTTTTTAAAGCTAATCTATAAATATCCCTTTTTAAAAGGTATTTTAAAATATTTCAACAGCAAGCCTTCTGCTCTTTGATTTAGAGTAGTTTCATTTGATTTCATTACCAGATTGTATTATGAAATGGACCTTTTGTAAATGGAATTATTTCTGCAAAATACGTAGAAAAGTAATGCTGAGGTATGATCAGCAGATAAGGGTCATCTGTTTTTAAAGTATGTAGTATTCAATTTATAAATTGAATGTTATGCTATATAATTATGAATTTATAATTTTAAAAATTTGAGGAAAAGCCATTTTAGCAAGTTTTTTTAGTTTATAATTACCTGCAGTCTGAGCTATTCTTAACTAATCCTGGATATGTGGTTGACTATATTTTATGCTGTACAGTGTGAGGAGATTTCAGAAGCTCTGTTGGTAATTCTTTGCATAGCAAATAGTTATTATGTCTAATGTTGACTCATCGAAGTTTAAACATTTCTTGTCTGTATCTCAGTAGAAATGGAAAATGACTACTCCTGATTATCTTTTCATAAATTTTCATATTTTTGAAGATAGATATCTTTGGTACTTATTCTTGGATATCATATTCACCTGTATCTACAAGTCTTATCTCAGTACTTTCAGGATTTGGTTGTTTTTTATTGGATACTCCCCACTTTCTTATATTTGTGTGTATATGTATGTTTCTGTGTAAATTTGGTATAGTAATTTTTTATTCATTCAACAAATATTTATGGTTCACCTGTTGTGTGCCAGGAACTTTGGGTAAAGGTGAACAAGACAGCTACAGTTCCTGCCTTTACTGAAATAGCAGTTACATTAACCCTTAATCATCTTAGTTGTCTATGAAGGAGATAAACAGGGTACTGTGTTAGAGAATTGAACAGATGGGACGCTTCAGGTAGGACATTAAGGAAGACTTCCAAGGAGGTGATGCTGGAACTAACACCTGTCACTCATTGAAGGAGCAAGCCATGTGAAGAGCCAGGAGAGATAAGCATTCCTGGAGAAGAGAACAGCATCATATACTAAAGGAAAGGCTCATATACTAAAGGAAACTCATGCGTAGGTATTAATGCTTTATATTGAAACCTCTACACAAATCCCAACTTGAAGATCAGAATGGTTCTACGGTTTATAATACATTGAAGGTGGCCTTATTTTGTGATAGTCTGCTTTGTATCATTCTCACTAATGTATCTTTCTCCTCAAACTTGCTGAAAAAATTTCTCATTTGCACAAGGTCAGTACCACCTAATTTAACAACCCTTTCTTGTACAAACTCTCACCATTGTAGAGACCTGCTGCTTGTTTCCAGACTTCCTGCTGCCACTATGACTTCTGGTTCCCATCATGTGATTAGAATAAATGTCCCAGCTATTAGCATTGGCTTGCTGGAGATAATAAGTAGAGAGCCTCTGCCCTTTGGAAGTTTTTACTTACTTGAGAACTTCTAGTGATGTTAGGGAATGGTTCTGAGGGTGGAGAACAACTTCCCAAGTGGCAGAAGGTTCTGGCAGTTACTTTGCATTGATATGTTAAATGAAGCAGTATCTACTATGATGTTTAAATAGTGGAGCACATCTCTACAATTCTGATGTGATTTTTCTGTAAAATAAGAAACTGAGACTCTTTGGAAATACATGTTGTATTGAGCAGTTGTACTTGATGAATGGTTGACTCTTCTTGGTGGTGATTACGTTGTGTGAATATTTTTAATGCTTTTTAATGAGACATTGATTTTTGCATTTTAGCTACTGTGGCCTAATTTTTTTTTTCTTTCTTGTAAATGGTAGGGTCTCCTCCTTGTTGAATTTTGTTTTTATTAAACTAACAACGTTATTAAGAACTTATCCTCCACATTACTGGCAGTTTTCTCAAACAACCTGAGAACTTAATGACTGTGCTTTCTCTCACATTTCTAGGATGAGTGGTGGTTTTCCTGGTGGGTTCTACAGAGAAACCTTGGGGCTAGGATAGGGGCTTGGAGGCTGGTAAAGTTTCCACTGTCTTTGATCTAACCAATGTCAGCTTTATTTTTTATTCTGTATTGGAATTCTTCATGAGATTTCTTCTGGAGAAAAAATAAGAGTTCCATTGGTTTCTAAAAAAAAAAAAAAAAAGAAACTTTTAAAAGCCTTTATTATCACTGGTTAAGATTAGAAAATGTAACTGGATTTAGACCAGTCTTCTAGAATACCACTGATTGCTCTTTTCATTCTATTTTAAAGAAGCTTTCCTGATTAAGTTTGAACTATACCCTTTATGTACTGATAATACATTATGATATACATTCAGTCAAGAAACATTGGTTGATACTGTTGTTTTCCCAGCCACTGTGATAAATGTTGAATAATGAAAAATGAGTTAGGATATGGTCCTAGCCATCAAACTGCTTGGTCTTGAAGTTACTTTATTTCTCAAGGCCTGGCACTTTGCCAGAAGGAAATCTGCCTAATTTTTCTTGAAAGCTAAATATTTGTATTCTGGTTGTATTATTCAGTTATAATTTTTACCTTAAAGTATATTCACATTTTCTTAATTCATCTGTCTTTTAAACATTATCAGATTTTCCCCTTTGTTAAAAGTTATTTTGATTCACTTTATTTGTGCCTTTATTGTCAGTTTCAAGACTAAGACTCCGAAGGTGAAAAACAATCAGCCTAGTGTCTTGCTAGTTGGAATCAAATAAAAGAGATTATGTACCTAGTTGGTTTCTCTATCTCTTCCTAAAGTTGCCCATTATATATCCTTAAATCCTTCTTTTTTTTTTTTTTTTTTTTTAATTACTAAATGCCTTGACTGTTGATTCAATATTAGGCACTCTCTTAGTGTGAGAGTAGAAGAGGCTGGCGTATAAAGTAACAGAAGACAATCATCACTGTACTTAAAGTCTGTCTTCATGTAGAGTCTTTGCCTTAAAAGGTGACCATACCAATTTCTCAGTTTGCCTCATCTCCATGCCAACCCCCTTACCTCCCCAAGTATGTGATAACTAAGTAATCTGTGGACATGAGCAACAGGTGATGTTTTCTCTTACCCTGATCTAGGGCATTGATGTTTATACATATTAAACGTTTTGATTCTATTCATCAACTTCAGTTTTATTCTTCCCCCTTTCTCCTGACAGCATGTATACAGCTGGTACTTGCTGGTTGCCTTTCGTTCTGTCAGCCATGTTTTATCTGCCTATATGAGAATGTGTCTCTCCTATGCAATTATAAACCAAAAAATGGAGGGTGCTTTTCATACCGAGTCCTGATTTCTTCACCATGAAGATTAATGTGTTCAAATTGGTCAATCACTTAGATCCTAAAAATGGCTCAGAAATTCTTTCCAGTTAAATGTCTTTGTGACTGGCAACTGACATAAAGTATCAGATTCTATTTTAATTTACATTTATAATTGCTAACTTTTCTGGCAATTGCAGCCAGTGTTTTCCCTATACCAGCCTTGTTTCCATCTTGGGGCATATTGGATTGTTACAGCATGTATTTAGAACAATCAGAAGCCATGATGGTATTATGTGTTCTCCAGAGGTAGTTAGAAGGTAGTCATTTCCTTTTCAAATTTTCATTAATATTTTCTTTGTTTAGGTTTTGTATGTGGGAATTGAGGGACAAATTATTTCTTGGAGTAAAATTCCTGTTTTGAGCCTCACAACCAGGAAATATGAGCTATACTGAATAGCTTCATGATAGCCTTTCTGATAACAACTTGTCTCTTGTGTTCATATAATTTCTTGAGTAGTAGCTATTTTATCTTGGATATTATAGCTAATTATATATATAGCAGAATTGCCTCAATCTCGTAGTAGGAAATAAAGTATATAACATATATGTATGAATTTATATATCTGTATATATATACATATATACACACACACGCGCGCACACTCATAGAAAAACTTAATAGTTGAGGTCATTTTAACAGTATTAAATGATTCCATTGTTTATATCTCAGACCTCAGTAAAAAGTTCTTAATTTGCTTATAGACATTTTCCTTTAATGGACAGACTATCAGAGTAGGGTTTTGTTTTGTTTTTAATTCTGCCAGAGTCCTAATTTGGCAGTTCATTTGGTATGCCAATTTTAGGCAACTTGACAATTAAGAATCATAGAATTCAATTAACATCAAATGAAGCTCTGTCATATATCCCTTCACTAAATTATTATATATCCAACTATTTCTGGAATATACTAACTTGGGGTTGACTTTTCTTTCTTCTTTTTTAAAAATTAATATTAAATTGTTCCCTTCTTAATTGTCCCTTAATGTATACCCAGGGATGTACTGCTGTAAGGTCAAGTTTTCCTGTATCTTTTTATAGCCTGAAGGTAGCTCAGATCTGATTTTTTTTAGCTATGTTCAATAGAATTGGATTTTCTAAGGTTCCTTGGGCCATTCCTGACCCACAGGAGAACTGGCCAGAGCATATTAACCTAAGTTAACACCATTGCAAGGAACATAACATTTCTTCTATCCTCCAAAAAAATAAGAGCCCTTAGTTTCTCTAAAATTCCCAGTGTGCTCTTCTGGGTGGAGGATAGGAATAAGGATTTACCTTCCTATATCTAATTAAAAATGATAATTTATTGAACAGTTATATCTATAATATATTGATTTTAGGAAAAGAATGAAGTTTTAGAATTATAAAAACACTTAGATATTATATATTTTCCATTTCATAACTAATAGTTCTCCTTTTTCCCTATGACTTTAAAGTTTTTGGCTATTTTACAATGTTAGTCACTAGGCAACTTGGCATATTTCTAGTTTTATATTAGTTCTACCCTTTACGGTGCTGTGTCATAAAGTTGGTTCTCAGCATTTGTCTATAGGACTAGAAATCGTACTTAAGTCTCTGTTTTTCCAATAAGATTTTCCTTTTTTCAGTAAGTTCCTGGGAAAACATCTATTTGCCATTGTTGCTATTCACATTCTTGGATTGTTAAGCTGAAAAAAAATTTGATGAGAAAACAGTAGGGTACTTCTCTGGTGAATGTATATATGTACCCACCCTAAGAATGTGGTCCTTTGTTGATTATGTAACTAATATACATATGCACAGATAAATTTAAATTGTGAGAAATAATTTAATTACCACATATGTAACAAGTAGGTAATATACATGAATTTTGAGTTATTGAGGTTTTTTTTTTTTTTTACTCTTATTTCTTGGCTAATGCAGAACCCAAATTGTTATTTTCTTAGACCAGCTTTACCTCAGACTTTATTTTTGATTTTTGACTCTGACTGTTAAATCATAAATATTTGTATTTTTTTCTTAGTGATAGTGAAGCTGTAACACTAACCATTTTATGCAAAAGAGTAAAGCAAGAAAAAGTATGAGATTAAGGTGGAAGCAGTTCTGTAGTTGTTAAACCAGATTACAGCACTGTAGGCAAAATAAAAATGTTCATATCTGAGAATATTCTTTTTGCCATCTTTTCCCAAGGCCAGACCTTCTGGTGGAGCACAGTTAAAAGTAACATTCTGAGCCTTTGTAATCTGTGGGAAATATCTTCAGTTGGCAGTCTTCTTTTCAATATGTGATGCAAGAATGTGGGAAATAGTTGGCATAGAATGTTTTCACCTAAAAAAAAAATGTGAAAAGACCTACAAAACTGGATTAATATCAAAAAGATACAGTAAAATACTATATAACTGGACAAAGCCAGAAAAACCTTTACAAGATTTGTCTGAAACTGATTAAAAGAGTGAATTTTCATAAACTCACTAATTTGCTGAATTATTACCAGCTATTCTTAAAGTTACCACCTTTAAATAAGCTATTTGTGGACTTCCTAGCCTTTTAGCAAGCTTGGAGGAACTATTAGCAAAGTGACCTAAAATATTTCGGGGGCTAATGCCCTTAGAGGTAGCCTTATGTTCTTGAAAATTATTATCTTTCCTCTGCCAGTATTTAGGGATGAATGAGTAGTGTTCTAAGGGTGGCCAACTCCCCAGGGGTGTGTGGGACTGAGGGTTTCTGGATGGAGGACTTTCATTAGTAAACCCAGGTGAGTCCCAGGCACACCAAGAAGAGCTGACCACTTTCAGTGTTCTTGTGATTTACCCTTCCTTCCTTGTGTTGTCATGAGGCAGCTGAACTTAGTGGCAATATAGCTGTCAACATTTTTGATACTTACTGGGATATGCGTCCTCTGATCACATATTACTGTGGGTAGAGCATGACATATATGACAAATAATAACTGTAAGTACTGTTGTGGTGGTGAGACTAACAGTGATCCAGCAAAGGTAACTGGTGATTTAATGGAACAGAGACAAGACAACTAGATAGCTACATTCTTCTGAACCTATATGTGGATTTAAGTATGTGTCCTCATGTGTCCTTATGGGGTTAAGTTTAATCTGAAATTTAGATTTTTCACAGTAAAAAAACTGAATGTGATTGTGGATTTCTTTTTTTGTGAGAGAAAATAATGGCCTTTGATGCTCTGGCCTGTACTGCATTTCTCTATCCTGTTCAAGAAGCCAGAACATGGTATTATATTTCTTTTGGTAACTGTTGTATTGAAATTATTAAATCAATCAGCCAGTGTCAGGTGAAAGAATTGGGTGTCTTGCTACAGATGGAGCGGTTGCTCTCAATTCTTAGCTTCCTACTCCCAAGGTGCTTACCAGCTAAAACTCCGAACATGTGAGGTGAGATTTTTCTAATATGGCATTAACTTTGTAATGCAATATGATGGATGCAGACTCTGTTCTTGTTTCCCTCTGGTAGTCTTCAGTGGCTGCATCCTCTGTGCACTGTGATGGAGATGTTAAATGTGTTCTTTGTAAGCTTTCATTCTATGATTGTCAAAAGTATGATCTTTTTATTAAACAATGAGCTGAGGCTTTATTACAGCTGGTTTTCAAGTTAAAATTGTTGAATACTGATTTCCTTTCTCCACCCACACCAAATATTTTAGTCTATTTAAAGCACACACATACACACACAAAATTGTGCTTGAGGAAACATAGCTTTACATGTCCTGTGATTTCTGGTCAGATTATATATATATGTGTGTGTGTGTGTGTGTGTGTGTGTGTGTGTGTATCTGTATCTGTACGTCCTTTCACTTTTTACACTTTCTACCTCTGTTAATAGTACTGTCACCATTGAAAGGTAGACAGTCTTCCTAGTATTAAAAAAAAGCCATTTGAGTTGTTTACTATGTCACTGTGGGGGCTAAATAGTTGTTTTAGTTCATTTCCATTTAAATTGATCTTTTTTCAGAGGAGATTACATTTTGGTATTCATTCTTTCTCTAAGGAAACAAAAAATGTGTATATTTCACATATGGAAGTATGATCTTATAAGTGTATCTTTAAATTTTTTTAATTTAGTGTTACGTAAAAAGACCCCACCTCTCTAGCAGATAGGTACTGCTTAACATACTATGCACACGCACTGCATGGTGATAGTTGTGTACTTCATTCACTTCAGAGATTTCCTATGTCAAATTGGTGATTTAGTACATAAGATCTTTTCTGTAAATAAAAATTAGAAGGAGGAAGGGGACGAGTTTACTCATGAAATATACTTTAAGTCTTCATTGAAAAATATAAACTAGGGTGGTGCGTGTGGCTCAAAGGAATAGGGCGCCGGCCCCATATACCAGAGGTAGTGGGTTCAAACCCAGCCCCAGCCAAAAACTACAAAAATGTGTATATATATATATATATATATATATATATATACACACACACATACATACATACACACACACACACTGGAGAAACTTTTTAGATCAGGCAGACTTTTTTCTCAAACAATTTTAAATATGCTTTAGGATGGCTGGGCGTGGTGACTCGCACCTATACTCCCAACGCTGGAGCGTAGGTATGAGTATAGCATATACCTATACTCACCATGGCCGGAGGATTACCTGAGCTCAGGAGTTTGAGAGCAGTCTGAGCAAAGTGAGACCCTGTCTCTACTAAAAGTAGAAAAGCTAGCTGGGCATTGTGGCAGGCGCCTGTCATCCCAGCTATCAGGAGGCTGAGGCAAAAGGATTGCTTTTAAGCCCAAGAGTTTGAGGTTTCTGTGAGATACGATGCCACAGCATGCTACTTGGGGCAACTGAGACTCTTATCTCAAAAAAAAAAAAAAAAAAAAAGTACACATGATTTAGGATAAAACAAAAAGTGAAGTCAGAAGCTAAAATACACTATCCTGCTTGGCAGTGAATAGGCCAGGACTAGCATAAGTGTATCAACAATTTTTTATTGGGAAACTTTATTTTAAGGCAAGAACGTCACTTGCCATATTAGGAAAAAGCTTAAGCAGTTTAACTAAAATTGCTACAATATTCAGCAATGTAGTCAATCTTAAAGGAACCTTCCAACATTGATCTACAGCAGGGGTCCTCAAACTGCAGCCCGCAGGCCAAATGAGGTGGTGTGATTGTATTTGTTCCCGTTTTGTTTTTTTACTTCAAAATAAGATGTGTGCATAGGAATTTGTTCATAGTTTTTTTTGTTTGTTTGTTTGTTTGTTTTTAACTATAGTCCAGCCTTCCAACAATCTAAGGGACAGTGAACTGGCCCCCTGTTTAAAAAGTTTGAGGATGCCTGATCTACAGCATCCCTTTAGTTGACAGATGACTAGAGGAGCCCCATCTGTCATCTCACACTGGAAACACTTCCTGTTAGCCTGCTGTAATCACACTGGTTATCTGCACCAGGGAAATTTTATAATGGCCCTAGTGTCCGTGATTGCATGTGCTCATCAAGTTGCCTGAAGAGTTTGAGAGAAAGAAGTATTAAGGTATATGCGCTATCTTCCCACTTGGCATAAATGGAGTTTTGAGGTAGGGATTTGCCGGTTTTTACAAAATCTTTTCAATAGTCGTGTTGTCTGCCTCTGAACCTTTCTTAGTGCTATGTGGTAATAAGATTACTTTAAAAGTTTTAAAGTGGTTCAGAAAGAGATGTAATCACAGAGGAAAGGACAAGATGCTTCTGAACAATATTGTCCAGGAAGAAGATGAAGTGTGTTAATGACAAATTCAATTTGGAGGGATGGAGAAGACTTTGGAAACAAGTCAAGATGAGATTTTGGAACAGAACTTATGTTTGTGTATCTGAATATGCATGAAAACTGGACAAAATTGCTGAGCTATTGCCATACATGGTGGGTAGAAAATTGACAACAGACTTAATAGTTGCTACTTTGAAGCCTACATGTAATAACAGAGTCTAAAAAGCTATAGGTATCTATGTTAGGTTTCATAATCTACACTGAAGTTTACTGCTGAGCAGTCAGTTTGAGGTAATGGTTCTGAGAACACCAGCCATAACCCAGCCACGGTTGGGCTAAGGGTACAGGAGTGAAGAAGTCACAAATACACCAATATCCTTGTGTGTATGATATTTTGCTTATGGCTGAAGATTGCTCATCTAGAGAACCTACTGAAATCTTAGCAGAATTTTGTACATATGTGCATTTTCTGTTAAGTCAAATCAAGAGGCCTTAACCACTGCCCAACAGCTATTATCCGTTGAAACCATGTGTCTTGAATTTAAGCTAGAAATTCACATACTGATTTCAAATCTTATTTTTTGCATGAGAGATTTTATTTCTAAACTGTATTGACTTATCACAGGCCCGCTATGTATTAAAATACAGGTGCATGTAAATAAGATTTTAATATAAGTGATGATCCACTTTTCAATAGTCGTTTAAAAGTCTGGAAGGGTTATAGTGAGAAAAATGAAAATTTAACCCTAATATACCATCTGGAATAAAAGGATTTTATAGGAATATCTAGGTTGCCCTTTTCTATTGAAAAAAGATTAGTGTTTTTGTTTTACTCAAGAACCACAGCTACTTCATTCCAACTTTTATATCAAGGTCTTGAATAATAGCCTTTTAAAAACAAGCATAGGTCAATCATGAATACATTTTTTTTACAGAATTGTGTATTACAGAGATAATTGAATGCTTTCATTTGTAACAATTAGTGGCCTGCAGACAACTGTACATTCTTGTTAATGCTCTGAAGTTATTAAAGGGGGATTTGCTGCTACAAGTTCCATGCATAAAGGAAATGAGAGGAAAAGGAACATTCAAATTTTTAATTCTAAAATTAGGACCAATAAATGTTGTATTCTTAAGAGTAATTTTTGCCCTGCTGTGTGCCACAACCTTTGGGGGCAAGACACGATTCCAAGAGGGACTTTACCTAATAAATGCAATCAGTGTAACCTGGCTTATTGTGCCCTCAGTGAATCCCCAACAATTAAAAACAAACAAACAAACAAAAAAAAAACCGAGTAATTTTTAGCTAAAGCATTATCTGTTATCTATTATTATGTTCTTTATCATTTCAGTATCCAGGCACTTAAATTTACTATAAAATCAAATGTAAGTTTAAAAAGTTAATCTAGATTTAGTAAACTAAATTTTAGGATTCAAATTCTAACAGTTTCTATAGCATATCATATGTTATGCTTTTTATTTGTCAAAATCTCACTGTCTTTTTGTGCCCTTCTTTCCCTTTTATTCTAGTCTGTTCCTAATCTCCTGCAATTAAAGAAATTCCTAAAATACTGCCTTATCGTAAAATAATTATTTTTTTTCAGAATGGAAATTATAAAAGGGAAAACTGTCTAACAATCTGGCTTGTTTAATCACACTCTTGAAAAGATGACCTTGAAAGTGGGCATACGTACATGGGCATACGTACATACTTTGTGTATCTACTCTTCTCCAATTACCATTGTTTAAGGGAAAATGTCGTTTTGATTTTTTTTTTTTTTTTTTTCCCTAACCAACATTGCCACCAAGGAATAATTAATCTTGCCTGGAAAGGGGTATTGATTATAAAATACTCTTTAAGATTAACCTGTACAATGGGTGATTGGTAGAAATTAGTCTTTTTTAGGCGGTGCCTGTGGCTCAAAGGAGTAGAGCACCGGGCCTGTATACTGGAGGTTCAAAACCGGCCCTAGCCAAACACTGCAAAAAAAAAAAATTAGTCTCTTTGGTTATTTGGGTATTTTTCTCAACTGGAATAGCAGTATCCTAAGGCCATTGAACAAGAATTCTGAGGATGGAAGGCTTGAAATAGTCCTATAGTGGTCAAATACTTCAATTATCTTGAATAATAGAATAAAAACTCAGTTGCCTTCTGTGAACAAACTTAGTCTAATGACATGGGACAAAGTAGCATTCTGTAGTTTTAAGCCTTGGTTATCATTTCTGATATAATAGAACATGCAGTTTTACTCAGAGGCCCGAGGCTTTGACCCTCATTGTGCCAATTTATGTAGCATTAGATGAATAATTTCATTACTCTGCCTCAAAGTCCCTTATTTCCTCAAATTTTCCAAAATGGCGAAGTTAATTTTCAGGGTCATTAGGAGGATTAAATGAGAGCACCAAACTAAAGTGAGCATTTAGCCAGAATTGGCTGCTCAGTATTAGATGACAATCTGCAGTCTACAGAGTATCATATGGTAACTGTAAAGGTTTACCAACTAATTTTTCCAGAAGAGTTGCAAGTGAGGGCGTCAAGCTCAAAAATGTCAAATAAATTAAAACCTATTTGCATTGCCACAAAAGTAATAAATGGCAGATGCACACATCCCCCCACTAATAAACATTAAGTTTATGAGTTAGTGATTGTGGGGTGGCTCTGGGAACAGTCCTAGTCTTACCTGGCTCATTGGGGCAGTTGGCCTCTACTATGCAGACTTGGCATTTTTCCACATGCTTCAAGTTCATCAGAGTAGCCTGGGCATGCTTTTAAAGGTGGCAGAAAGCAACAGCATTTCAATCCCACAAGTCCATTCAAGAGTCTGCATGTTTCCTGCTGACAAGCATCCACCAGAAGCAAGCCAGGCACAGAGTGGAAAGATGCTACAAGGTTTTTAGACAAAGAGAAGAGAACACAAGCAGGGATGAAGATTTGGGTCCCTAAACGCTATCAATCTACCACACCTTCTTTTATGTTTGTCAAATAGGTTACTGTGCTAGTTAGCCTGCAAAGAGTGAAAAAGTAGAGAAGCTACACCTTAATAAGAGTGGCCTATTTGGTGCAAAGTGTTTATAATTTGTAGAGCATTAAGTGGAAGCCTTAGTTAACAGAAGGCAAGTTAAAAGAAAGAGAATGTGTTTTCTGCCTAAAGGTTCATAATTGCTGTTGCTTCTAGCCATTATTGTATGACTTGAGAGTCAGCACTCCCTAAGTTAGAAGGGTACGCCTCATATGTGAGATAGAAGGAATCATTCAATTCAAAGATACCTTTTCCCTTAATGATGAACATTTATATATATTCATTAATGCCATTCCCAAAACCTTTCTGGGACTTATTAAATGGCAAAAATGATAACCTACCTGCTATTTATGCTGGCCATTTTTAGAAGCATGGAGTGCTTTAGGAAGCTTTTCTGGTAGTACTTTAAATTTGACTGAAGGAGCTCTATCTGAACTCTTAACATTGAATTTTTTTTAAAGACAACAATTTGTGTTCTGTTTTTTTTTATATTACTAGCATAAAAATTGCCTAGTCCTTTCTGCTACTGAGGGAATCATGAAATAAACTCTTTGGTGATGACAGCTGTGCTTGGTAGCCCTAGAAAGTGTAGTCAACATCAATCATCAACTTTTATGTAACTGTTTTTAGTCTGTTTTATGTTACTATCACAGAATACCTAAAGCTGGGTAATTTATATTGTAAAAGAGGCTTATTTTGCTCATGGTTCTGCAGACTAGGAAGTGCAAGGGCAGTTTTGTGCTGCATCATAACATGGTGGAGAATGACAAAGGGGAAGCAGACACATGCAGACCTGGAAAAGGAAACTTGCTATTTAACAAAGAGCAAGAACTTACCTCAAAAACAGAATCAAGCCATTCAGGAGGAATCTGCCCGCAAGACCCAAACATCTATCACTAACATCTAGTCCCCGCCTCTCAACACCACCATAGTGGGGTCAAATCTCTGTTGGTGGGAACAAACCATATGCATCATAGCCATGACCAATTTTCAGGGAACTGAATATATTTCTCCTTGAATATATGTTTAAATGGACCCTCCTCCCCACACTCGTTTTGAATGGTCCCACAACTTCTTTTGATTCATCACATTCCTGTTAATTCATTTTGTGGTATTTTCCTGCCATCCTAGTGGCTGGGACTTTTTAAAAATACTATTTTTTATTGGTTTCAAACTTTATGGTAGACCTATAACTTTTTGTAAAATGCAAAAGCACCAAGGAAAAAATCCAAATTCCAAAAACCAGAGAAAACACACTACTTGGAATATATTTTTTCCAGCCTTAACTTGAATGTATGTGTATATTCAATGGGAAATGTTTGAAGCTTCACTGACAGCAAATTCTGTTAGAAAACAGTATTATGAATCATAAGAAAAAGCTAAAACACTAAGGCAGTCTGCAAGCCATAATAGGAACATGGAAAAATGTCATTTTTTCACTTGCTTTGGGGACCACAGGCAATTTCAATCTATTTGGTATCTGAAGTTAAATATAAGAATTTTAGATAAGCTTTTCATGGGTGATTTTTTGATGTACTCTAAATTTAGTATACTATATTTTAATTAGTGTATATGGAACCAAATGTTTCTATGTCTTATCTGTTGCAAGTGTCCAAAATAAAAGTGTACAGTGAAACCAAAGAATATTGTTGACCATCTAGTATTTAGTGTTCAGATAAAATGAACTGTCAACCTAAGTAACAGAGGCTGTCTAAAAAAATATTTAAGAACAGAACCTCATAATGGGAATACACATGCCATAGTAAAACTGTGCATATTAAAAGAGGTAAAGAGAGACCAATATTTTTAAAGGAAAAATAAGGATGACATAATTGTTTTGAGGTAATTATTGTAGGCTACAAGGATCAATAGCAAATGTGCCACTCTGGATGGACAATAACTGGATGGACAGTAACTGGACAGATGTTCTTACAGACATTTTGGGTGATCTTTTGTAACACTTTTTGTTAGTAAGCATTTATGCCAAAAATCTTTTCTCCATGAATATCCCAGGCTCTATTTGTCAAGGTTTGGGTGTTTGGTTTTGTTTGTTAACACGAATGACTCCATTTTGATTCTAACAACTTTTAACATTTTTCTTTTTTGGATCAAGATCTTTTTCTGAAATCATCTATGATCTGTCGCCTCGTGGTTAGGTTTGATTGTGCCCGCATAGACCTGTCCCAGGTTGTTGGCCTGGGCCCGTGTAGAGAAGAAGTGATTGGTGACTAGGTGTCAGGGGTAAAAACCCTGTTAGCCATATTTCAGTAATGGGGAGGGCTGAAGGGAGCGGTTCTCAGGTTAAGGTTACCTAGTAGAGTCCATTATTAAGTTCAGTTTTGTCTTTTTTGTGTCTCTTGCTGTCATCTTAAAGTCCTGGGCTAGCATTCTGTTACAGTTGTACTTCTGCACAAATTTAACAAGGAAAGTTTAAAGAGGGAAAACACAGTCAAGAATATGACAAATCCCAGTTTGCATAATGGTTTTGAGCAATGAGTTTAGGCTTAAAATACAATGACTGCTATTCTGTCAAGTGCAAAAACAGACATTAAAAGAGTCTCCTCTTTCCAGCCAGTGCCAAGTGATGGGCATCTCTCAGACTACTGGCACAAGTGCTGCAAAACTGGGGCAAGAGAAAGCTCTACCGCAAGGAGCAAAAGTATGAGTTGGGTTCCCAACACTAAGATTGGCCCCTGCCGATAGTCTGTGTGCTGGGAGCCCTGGAGCTGGATGTGAGGAACTGCTCCTGGGGCTCAGAATGTTTCACTCACAAATCAAGGATAATTGGTGTTATTTACATTGTCTACAATGTGTCCAATGACGAGCTGGTTCGTATCAAGATCTTGGTGAGGAACTGCATCATGCTTATTCATAGTAGGCCTTAACAACAACAGTTCAAGTTCTACTATGCCAGTGTTTTTCAACCCTTTTTATCTCATGGCACACTTGAACCTATAGTTAAACTTCCACGGCACACCTACATTATGTTGAACCAAAAAAAAGTATACTTAACTGTGCTTTGAACTTCTTTCAAAAACTAATGATCTTTAAAAATTTTTGTGGCACACCAGTTTAAAATCACTGCTCTATGCATTGCCCCTGGGCCACAAGAAAGGGGCCAAGTTTACTCTGAGGAAGAAGAGATTTTAAACAAAACACAATCCTAAAAAAATACAGAAGACATATTTGGGCAGGGCAAGCTTCTTGCAAGCCTTGCATCAAGACCAGCCCAGTGCAGCTGAGCAGATGAGTATGTACCAGAGGCAAGGAGCTAGAGTTCTGTCTGAGGAAAATAAAGGCCCAGAAAGGCAAATAATACCTTTCCTTACTTAGCTCATGTAATAAAGATGTTTATTGTCCTAAAAAAGGGAGAGAGAAATAAAAGTCTCACTATATAACATGGTTATCTTATCCCAATGCCTTGGAAAAAGCTGCCTACAGTGTGAAACCATTAACTTCTTTCCCTGGTTAGCAGTGTGAGGATCTCTGGTTGTAGCACCAGTGGGTATGGTGAGATCTTAAAGTTCGTCTTAGCAAGCCTCAACTTACAGGACTTCAAGAACAGCAGATTTTGTTCATGGTTGGAGGTTGTGGCCAAACATGCAGGAAATGAGAATTCAGGATGTAGTCCAGTCTATAAGTAGCTAACAAGTACTTAAAAACTATGCACAGAACTCCAGTCTACTAACAAGTGTATTATGGCTTTAAGCATATAAAAAGTCATCCTGATTTTTGTCGAAGATAGAGTAACTTGGAAGATAATTTTCACTTTTACAAATTTTGCCTGTAAGAATAGTGATTTGACCATATTGTAATCTCAAATTTAAAAACCTCTGGAGGCTAGGAAGCCAAATCAAGGAAGATTTTTAGGTTTTACCTAATTTCAAGGTTCCTAGGCCTACCAAGAAGTGACAGTTCTTATTCACTCATTGTAACCATGGAAACTTTTGAAGCTAGTTATTCTGTACATATTCTTAAATATGACATTTCAGTCAAAGCCCTGACAGTATAACCAGTGTTTCCAATTGTATCCTGTTATAAAGAGAGAACAGATTTTTAATGAACATATGCAAATAACCATATTGCCATAAGAATACACTGAAGTGTTTCCAAATTTTGGAGAGAGAAGGTAGGGAGGGAAAAGCAAATTTTTGCACCTTTGTTCACAAAAGTATATTGATTGATGTAAACTATAGCTAGCTTAAGAGAAAATTTCCTTAAATCTGGAAAACAAAACATTTAAGAACCAACAATGTTTCAAGTAAAAGTCACAAAAACATTTTATTCAAATTCATGTAGATCAATCTTAATTAGCCGTTTCATGAACCCAGCAGTTTCTTCAGTAGAGTTCTGAGAAAGTTTTTAGTTCATTGATCTTTTTATTTTTTTTTTTTAAGTGTCTCACTCTATTGCCCCAAGCTAGAGTGCATTATCATAGCTCACAGCAACCACAAACTCTTGGGCTCAAGCTATCCTCTTACCTCAGCCTCCCAAGTAGCTGGGACTACAAGCACCTGCCACTACCCCTGGCTAGTTTTTTTACTTTTAGAAGAGACAGGGTTTCGCTCTTGATCAAGATGGTCTCAAGCTCCTGAGCTCAAGCAATCTACCCACCTCAGCCTCACAGAGTACTAGAATAGTCCATTGTAAGTTATTAGAAATCTGTACTTGAGTACTCGTTAAGTCTATGAATGTGACTGCAAGTGCTTAGAGAAAAATCAAAGCAGTACTATATATAACAAAAACTTATAAAAACCATGATTAAAAATCTGATCAAAGTTTATAACCAGAAATTGACAAGGAAATTTGATTTTTGTGGCATATAACAAATCAGAATTATGACTGATGACAGACTTCTAATGCAATTAAGAGTTGACTCTGGAGAAGGCTTTCATAGATGTCAAAAGGTTCAAAACACCGGATCAAAACAAGGTTTCTGGTAACATTTAACCAGAGTGATCAAAAGACTTCAAAAGCAATAAAGTTACATAAATATAAATAGGTAACTCTTCCAAAGCTCAGTTTTTTCCTAAGTAATCAAGAAAACGAAAAGACAGCATAGGAATTTGTCTTGACAAAATATAAAGTCTCTTGTTAGGCCAGTTACCAAAAAGATAAAGAAAATGTGCAATGTGATTTCTCCTCTTGAGAAACCTATTTGGATATCATGGCAGTCAAACCTGAAAGGGTAATTGAGTTTAATCGGACACAAGAAGAATGTGTCCCAGCTTATCACCATATTATAGAGGCATGTAAAAAGAAAGCTAGTACTTTGAGCTGGGGAATTCATGGCTCTTAGAAAAAGCATGAGAAGTTTCATGGTTATATTGAAAAATGATGTCAAGAAAAGCTAAGGGTACAGAATCAAGTTATACTGGAAGAAAATGTTGCTTTTCTAGGCTTTCAGGACAGAATTATTTTATTATCCGGTCATAACAGTAGAGTCAGAAGTAGAGAGGAAAAGTTACAAGAGCCAGTTAAAAGAGAGATGTGCCTTCTCAGGGGGAGAAAGAGCTGAGGGCTCTGACGCATGGCCTGCAAAGCATGTGCAGTGAGAATAGAAAAGTAGAACTTCTGAGATGTAAATCTAAGAAGATTCCAGAGGAAAACAACCTTGAGAAATGAAATTACCATTTTCAATGAAAAAGATACCGTTTCTAACCCGAATCTAGCAAAATTGAATGGTTCTTCTTGAAAAATGTGGCAGAAACAAATTGCCTGCAGTTTAGAAGATGGCTGTTAAAATCAAAACCTCTGTTTTACTAAGATCAGATCAATAGTTCAAAAAAGTTTTTTTCCAGGGCGGCCCTATGGCTCAAAGGATTAAGGCGCCACCCCATATGCCGGAGATGGTGGGTTCACACCCAGCCCCAACCAAAAACTGCAAAAAAAAAAAAAAAAGCTTTTGTTGTAACATAGGGGACCAAGTTTTTATATTAGTATATACTAATATATAATACATACATTATATATACATTATATATTAGTATATGTATATACAGTATATAGTGTATGTAAGTTATATATAGTATATATACTCATACACAAAATATAATGTATATATACTATGTTACATTGTGTTTGTACATATACAGCTTAACCTTTAGAAAGACCTATAAGCCAATTTGATTACACACAAAATTCCTTTTATAAATGTATCCTTCCTAAACTTTTCATAATCTGCACAGAACTTTGGTGACATGCTTAGACCTTCGGCTTTGTCCTATACTTCCTCTTTCTTAAATAACTAGTCATCTAAATTTAGGACAAAAAATTACTATGTAAGATTCTTTCTCATGCAAAATTATTTTCTTTTTTTAACATTCCCCACCAAAGGTAAATATATCCTCATATCCATAGGTTTCTTCACATTTCTCTCTTCTACTTACTGGTTCCTTTCTCTTGTTTTTCCAGTAAATATTTTGAAACAACCTTTAATAAACCCTGAATCTACACAAGATTTCTTTTTCTCAGTAAAGAACCATTTTTATGCCTTACCTTTCCTCATCAAAGCATCTTACTTTTTTGAGCCACTTTGTATACAGAATTATATTAATTAGAATTTGAATTTGGTACTCTGATGACCATTCCAGAAAGAGTGCAAAATTATTTTCAAGGGTGGACTAGGTGCTGGTGTCAGCTTCCCAATGGGAGTACCTGGAAGGTGACCATAGTGATACTCAGCAATGAGGTATGTAGCACGTTTTCTAGGATGAGTTCGTGAACTTAATTATCAGGCCTTATCTAACCAAAACAAATCCCAAATAAACTCAAAATGCTTTTACCAAAAGGAGGGAGGCTTGGCCAAAGACAAGACTCCCCAGAAATGAAAAGATGAACTGTGTAAGTGGAGAACTCAAAAGGTTCAGGTGAGTCCCGAACATCAGTTGCAAGAATTGCCCATTTCTTCTAAAAGGAGTCCTGCTTCAGATCCTGCTTCTGGATGCTGTTTATGTCAATCTGAATAGACAAAGGCTATCTGGTATTTGGTAACAGAGCATGGTAATGGGAATACATGTGTCATAGTAAACTATGTGAGTTTTCAGAAAGGTAAAGGAAAACAGGTGTTTAAAGGAGGATTACATAGTTGTTCTGAGATGGTTATCCTTGGCTACCAGGATCAATAGCAGGGGTGGCTCCAGTCTGGGGTTGGGCAGGCAGTTCTGGGCAAATGTCCTTGCAGAAATATTTTTTGTATAAGATTGTGATAGCCTTTATGCAAGATGGTGGCTTTTGGAGGGTTTTTTTAATGATAGTTCTTTATATCAGGCATTTATGCATGAGAGCCCTCTCTTCATGAACTTCTCAGCTCTATTTGTGAGGGTCTTTTTTTGTTGTTAACACAAGCGCTTCCGCTTTGATTCAGACACCTTTCACAGAACATAGAAAGCATTTGGACGTGTATGGTATTAGGCATACCACATTTGTGAGTGCTTCATTGCTCATGCTTTAATAAATTATTTAGGCAGTTATTTGACTACAAGCGATTGTTTCTTGTTTTCAAATTTATAAATATATTTTACAAAAAGTTTTACTTTAGGGTGATCATTGTTCACTTTTGGTACTTTTTAAAGCTACCAAGTGTGTATAATCTATTAAGAACATTTTCTTGCAAAACCCAAAGCTTCTGAACGATACATAGTACAGTTTTTTAAAAATTTCATTTCATTTCAAACCCATTTCCACTTTTTCCTCCCTGAAAAAAGTCTTTTGACATTTTTGCCTTTTCTTAAATGGAATGGGAGCTAAAAATTTCAAGAGGAGCTGATCTTATCTCTCCTAGAAGCCACAAGCGAGGATGCCTTGGCGACTCTCCAAAATGTTCATTCTCAGGCTCTTCCTCCTCAGCCCCTTAGCCCAGTGGCAGAGGAACAGTTGTCTCTCATGTCAGGGGTATGTCATGTGTCTGGGCCCTGACTAGTTGTGCAAGGCTTTTCTAGATCTCCTGCCTTGATTATTTTTCTCTGAGATTTTAAATTCTCAGTTACCTCTGGTCCCTTCCCATAGCCTACATAGGCTCAGTAACTCCCCTGTATAAGACAACAGTAAAATAAAGGCAACTACTTCCTGTATGTGCTCCCACTCCAGAGTGTTGGTTTTCTCTGTGCCTCATCTTCACTGCCATCACCTTTCTGTTGGCCGCAGTTGCCTTTGGGTGCTGTACTTGTTCTTTTCCTAAGACGTGGACGAAGTGATGTCTAGTTCAAGGCTACTTCTTGTACCACTGCTTAAATAAGTGGTTTCCAAATTGGAATTGCAAGGAGCACTTTTAAAATGCAGTTCCCTGGCCTCTATTGAGGCATCCTGATTATCAGGTCTGGAATTGGAATGCTGGGATCCGAATGTTCAGAAAGCCGAAAGTGATGCTCAGCCAGGATTTAAACCACTGCTTTAGACCACATTCCCTGTGGGTTGTCAGACCTTTCCCCACCAGTGTTCTTCTCTCTTCCCACCTCCTCCTCAGAAAAACTCAGATCACACAGAAAAAAGTTGCAGTTTTTACATTTCATATTATTAATTTAAGATTCTCCATGAACCCCATCTGGCTTTGTGAGGATGTGGGAAGAGGTGGATGGCCTTAAACTTGCAATCAAAGATAATATCCTCTTCTAATTCAAACAACTTGTTTCTTTGGAATAAATACTCATTTTTTTTCTTCCTATTTTCCTCCCCATGATGGCATCTAGCAGATAGGGAAGTAGAAGTCATCTCCAGTAAAACGTTTCTCTAATGCCTGTGTTCAGGTCCTGCCACTCCTGTTGGGCATCACTGTGTTCGCTGAATCTACCTATTGGTGTAAGTGAGTGCCTGCCTCTTGTACACATGGTGGCATGTCTTGCTGCTAGCCACAACCCTGATACTGTCTTGGTCTCAAGGTCTCTGCCTTAACCAGCCTCTGTTTTCCAACTTTAGGACTGTTAATCTGCTTGGTTTGGGGGTGGGTAGGAAGAGTGGATGTTGAAACTTTGAGATGTCCAGAAAGAATGTCTTGCTCAAGCTTTGGGAAACCAATAGTATTTTATCAGGCTAACTAGACACCTCCCTCCACCAATGCTGACCTAAGTGTTCCCAGGCCTTACTGAGTGTGCCTCTAAGTCACAAATAGGACTTCACTGAGTGGCTTGCAGCCTTATTCAGGATATGCCAGGAAAGGAGTCCACTAACCCTGATGCTCTGAGACACTCATACTCATCCTACAATTTCTGTCTAATCTCCACACAGGCAATTTCTGTCTAGCTTTCTTACTCCCCTACACACACAGAGACACACATGCACACGTGTGCACACGTGTACACATGTGCACACACACACATGCACAAGGCTTGACCCTGAGAGGGAGGGAAAGTACAATGACAGGTGTTCTTTCTTGTTTACAATCTGTCTTCCTTTCTGGATTTTTCTCTCTCCCTGCCTTAGTAGTCATTCCATTTCCTCCCCAATGAAAGGATTCTTCTTACATCATATCCTGAGTTTTTTCTGTCTGTCACAGGGGTGGGAAATCTGTAGCCTTAAGGGCTCATAGGGCTTTCTAAATTCTTAAGTATGGCCTTTTGACTGAATCCACATTTTACAGAGCAAGTCCTTTTATTTTCATTAATACATTTTTGTTTGTCTTTCATATTTTTATTTTTAAATGAATTTATTTAAAATACCAAAGAATAAAACAAGTTTCGACAACATACCAGTAATCCTTCCAGCTTGACCAGCACAATGAGAATATATGTAACCCAGAATTGCTTAATTGATGGCTGCTATGTTTAAAATTTAGTTCTAACTTCTCCCACCTGACTGGGTCCACTACTGCATGAGGCTGGTTGGTGAGAGTTTATGGAGGTCGAGTACACCAGTCTGTTATCGGCTTCTGATAGCAGTGTGCTGTGTTTCTATTTGAAGTGGGACTTGTGAATAGTTGCACAACTCGACAGTATTTTTTAATTCTGTCTACTTAACAGCCCATCATGTCAAAGAAGACTAAGAAAATGCAAAAGGAAGAAAACAGACTTTTAAGTGAGGATTGGGAATTGCAGTATTATTTTGTTTCTGCTAGAGATAAGATGATTTGCTTGCTATGTGATACTGCAGTATCAACATTAAAGGAATTTAATGTTCCTCAGCATTGCAGCATTCATATAAGGACCACAAATATTTTAAATTAGAGGGAGAGGCACAAAAAATTATATTGCAGAAATTAAAAGATGAGAAGCAAAGACACAATAAGACCTGTAAATAATGCCACTGGAGCAACTTTTAAAGTAGCTCTTATGTTTGGGGGAAAAGGGAAGCCGTTCAGTGATACAGAAATTGTAGAAGAATGCATTGTCAAAGTTGTAGAATGCTAAGATCCTGTAACATTTTAAAGTACAAACAACTGCCTCTTTCAGGGAGAACCATTACTGATGGGCAGCATGAATTAACCTTCAACTTAACAGGACAACTTCATGCAATATTTCAAAAGGAAAATATGTGTTATTGAATCACTTTGAATGAATCAATAGATACTACTGACTGGGGGCAGGTTTTATAATTCATTCTGGTCATAACAGAAGATTTTCTTTGCTGCAGTTACTCACTTTAGGCACTCTTGGGAGCAGAAAACAGGGAATAGATATCTTCAACAACTTTTAATAAAAATATGCAGTTGGGCTGAATTTGATAAATTTAATGAGTATATGTACATGGTGTAGATGGTGCACCTTCCATGACAGGAAAACATGAAGGGTTTACTGCATGAATTAAAAAGGTATTAGCAGATCCAGATGCTCTCATTTCTTTTAATTGTATCTTGCATCAGCAAAGTCTCTGCTAAACCTACATTAGATGACACTTTGCAACAAGTTATAAGTATTTTTTTAACTATATTTGCCCAAGGCATCATCAGTTTCTTAACATGATAAAGTTGAAGGATGAAGTATTCAGTGTGAATTAGCCATGTCATTCTAAAGTGCATTGGCTATTGCAGGGACAGTTGTTAGCCAAAATTGTATCTCTGTGAAAACAAATAGTTAAATTTTATGAAGAACAGAATCAGTAATGTGAATTACTGGAAGAATATTTCTACAGGAATGCAGAATTTCTGTGTGATACGGTGTCAAATCAAAATGACTTGAATATCTTTCTACAAGGTAAAACATATGTAGGTCTATATACGATATGTGACAAAAATTCAAGCATTTGGGGGGGGGGGGAAGTATCTTTTTCCAAAACGCTTCTTCTTCAAAAGGAAATTTTGGGTGAAAATTTTTCCCGTTTAGCAAAGGTCATTGATGAGGATGTTATATGCAAATTATTTGGAAAATATGCAGCTGTTATAGACCTGTTAATTGGAGAATACAGTGCGAGGTTCCCTGACTTTGAGAATTGTGGTATCACACTCAAATTAGCAATTCAGCCTCACCTAGTTGATATCACTAAGGCACCTAATGAACCACAGATGGAATTGATTGAGCTCACAGGAGATGACATTTTACAGTCATTGTTTGATGCTAAGAAAGATTCAATTTTTGGCAACATGGCCGAAAAAAAGACCAGTTAACTTTTAAATTAACAAACAGTTTTCACTTTTTGAAATTATTAAGAACACAAAATGTTTTAACAAATCAACATGTTTAAGTATATCAAATTGAAGTTTCTTGAATGTAGCCTTATTTGATTACAGATATATTAATGAAGCCTTCCAACATGAAACGGTTCCCCACTCCTGATCTATGGCTTAGAGTAAAACTCACGTTCAGTTGTCCAAGCTTTGCTTTGGATATGTAAATGGAGCTCTTAGAATTTAGAACTCCTACCTGACTTCCAACACAGCTTATGTTCCTGTTTGGCAGATGCCAAAGAATAGTCAAACAAAATTAACAAAAGACGGCTCTGAAGGTCACAGCTATGGTGTGACTGTGTTAGTACTTCAGTATACACCCTCTCCTTTCCTGTGACTATCAGACTTCATGGCTTAACTTTATTGAAAAGCAGGAGCAGGGGGACACATATGAAGAAAATTATATCTTTAATATTGTCAAAGTGCTAACCTAACCTGCATGTTCTTGCCCCAGTGTTGCTCTCTCTGGCTTTCAGTGACTTTGTCTATTTGGGCTCTAAGTACCTTGAATGTCCTCCTCTTGATTGCCCGATGTAACACTATTTATTCCTCAAAGCCCATTTTGGGCTGTTGCCTCCACCATGAACCTTTCCCATTTCCCCTCTATTGCTCCTGAGAACTCCCTCTGTAATTTGTTTACACTGCTGAGAGAACAGTTATCATAATTAGACCAATGTATGTGGTACAGTGTGAATGTTTGGCCCCTCCAAATCTCATGTTAAAATTTGATCCTCAGTGTTGGAGCCGGGGCCCCATGGGAGGTGCTTGGGTCACAGGGAGAGATCCCTTAGGATGGTGTGGTGCCCTCCCAGCGGTAGCCAAGTGAATTCTCACTCTACTGGTTCACAAACGAGTTGGTTGTTTAAAGGAGCCTGGCACTGCCTCCTCTCTCTCTTGCCCCTTCTTTCACCAGGTGACACTGCTGCTCCCCTTTGCCTTTCACCTTGACTGGAAGCTCCCTGAGGCCATCACCAGATGCAGATGCTGCCGCCATGCTTCTCGTACAGTCTGCAGAACTGTGCGCCAAATAAACCTCTTAATTCCTCAGGTATTAGTTTATAGCACTGTAAAACAGACCAACACAGTATGCCTAACTTCATGGCTCAACTGTGAGCTCCCTTTTGCTTTGGAAAACTCTCCTTTGCTCTGCACTTCTCAGACCTTTGCTCTGCACTTCTACATTTATCTATTCAATAAGCCCCAGCTTAAATTCCATCTCCTCTACAAAGTCTTCCTTCACTGCCCCTGTTAAAAATCACCCTTCCCATAGCAATAAGTGGCAGCAGCCCTTAGATGTTCTTGGGAAATGTGCATAAGAACTCCTACAGGGCACTGGGGAGGCAGTGACATGGATGTTCATGAAACATTGGCATAGCAAGTCCGTATGTTACACAGTAGTTACCTAAGTATAGGGAGTCTTCAAGAGGAATGCTTTAGATTTGATTAATACCACTTAGATCAGACACTAAACCCACTTTTTTCAAACATTTTGTTTCCATGCAGACATATGCTGCATCTTTGCGCTTCAACATTTCCAGCAGTGCCTTTACATAGTGGGTGTGCAATATACCCTTCTTAAGGCTCAGCGCCTGTTGCTCAGCAGCTAGGGTGCCAGCCACATACACCAGAGCTGGCGGGTTCGAATACAGCCTAGGCCTGCCAAACAACAATGACAACTGCAGCCAAAAAGTAGCTGGGTATTGTGGTGGGCACCTGTAGTCCCAGGTACTTGAGAGGCTGAGGCAAGAGAATTGCATAAGCCCAACAGTTTGAGGTTGCCGAGAGCTGAGATGCCACAGCACTCTACCCAGGGTGACAGCTTAAGACTCTGTCTCAAAAAAAAAAAACAAAAAAAAAACCTTCTTGATCATCTGGCAGGTGCTCAGAAAACTAAGCTTGATTGATTCTCTCTTATGATGCCTTCCTTTCTTGAGAGCTTAATAATTTTTAAGTTGTTTTCTTTGAAATGCTTGGTGTGTTCCCCCACCTTTGCTTTTTGCTTTCCATAGGGTTCCATCTTAATGAGCTGCTCTCATTTTCTCTTTTGTGTTAAAAGGTTCTTACAAGCTTTGAAATGTGTATTTGGAGTGAGGGTAGAATGGGGTGAGATGGCAGGGTTGGAAACCAGCCCACTTGATCCAGCTCGTAGAAGTAAAGCGCTGAAGCACTGCTGTGGATTTCAGAGTTAGCTTCTTTCAAAGCAGCATGGGCTTTCTGATGAGGGAAGCCATCATCTGTGGAAACAAAATAGACAGCAGATAGTTCTTGCCTTCCTGATGCCACACTCAGGGCTAGGGTTGGAGGTTAGACTGTCTCGGTGGAAACCAGCTACTGTGGTGTGGTCCTAAAGAACACTGCAGGGCGCTCCAATCCTCAGGGGATACATATTCCAACAGAAAATGTGTAGGTCAATAAATATTTTCTTTAAAGAACAAGACAGGCACAGAAGTAGTTTTGGCAGAAGAAAACCAGGATTTTCATCCCATGGTGTAAGGAGATGGTGCTGAGTTCAGAGGATGGTGCGAGGGTGTGAGGAAGGTGCATGGCTACTCTTGCCGATGCCTTGGGCTCTTTATTTTATTTACATCTCCAAATCTGTTAGTTGCTCAATCAGTCCTTTTAAGCACCAATTTTGTGCCTACCATTGTGGAATGAGATGGAAAGTCCAGTCTATGGCACAAAGTGCTGCAGGGTCACAGTGGGAGCAAGCAGGATGGGCCCAGGTGGGTGTGGACGGTGGGTAGCCCTTGTCCTTGAGAGCATAGCCTGAGCAGAAGCACAGAGGGGGTGGTGAGCTTAGTGGGGAGGATGATGAGACGTGAATGGCAGGGCAGAGAGGGAGGGGCATGGAGAAATCCCAGGAAGTTCTGAAACAGGGAAACCCCTTGGTTGGTGACCACGTAGTTTAGTGTCACGTGTACAATTTGGAATTTGCTTGGTTCTCAGTATTCCTAGGTCAGGTGACTTCCTTCCAGGCTGAGAAGCCATTTCATGGGCCGTTCACCTGGGCTGTGGTATTTTCCAGTGGCTCCTGTGTATTTGGGCTCAGATCAGCTGGTCTGGGCAGCCTGGATGGCAGACACCCTCTGACTTCATGTCTGAAAGGACACATGTTTCAACTCTACAATTACCAGTATTTGACAGATCACATCAGCCCTCTTTGGGATGGCTTTTGGCAAATGGTATAGGAATCTATTATGCATTTAAATTATACTCTTCCTTTTAAAAGGTTTCCTCAGCAAGTCCACCCCACTCCACATCCAAGAATGTCTCAGGCCATGAGTCAAAAGGAAGTGGGCAGTTTGTTCGCTTTGGTTGGAGAATTAAAAAGACATCTCTACCCAAGTATCAGGTATTAGGTGGGAAAAAATGAGATCTTCCTAAAACCTCAATCATCAGACAGAGAGAAGGGCAGGGGAGTGCCCAGTAAAGGGGAAGCCCCAGGAGATTTAAAGAGAATTACAGACAAAGTTGAACATTGGCTGTCATCCAACAAAGCTCTTAAAAGATTGGAGTCAATGCCTGGTTCTTGAGCTCTGACCTGGAGGCAAGAGGATTCTGGGAGACCTGGCACAGACTCTGGAAGGTTTAATTGTCTTTCTGGTCTGAGTCCTTTTTAGCCTGCTGGGAAGGGGGGTTGTGGTGGGGTTGCGGCCGGTAGGCCAATCTGCATGAGAGCCCACATCTAGACCAGCTAGTCTGCTTTACAGGTCTCCTGCAGGTTACCGTAACCTCTACCTGGTTTGCTTTCCAGACTGGAGGGTTATAGAATATCACTCCACCCACACACTCACCCAGCTTTCTTCTGGCCTGGGAAACTGTGACATTTCTTTACCACCAAATGGCGTGTGCCATATGCTTTAAGGAACTGAATAAAGAGGAAGTGGGAAGGAAACTAGAGACCCCAGAGTGCTTAAGATCTGTGCCTAAAATGCATAGACCGCCTCCATCCTCTTGACCTCTATCTCTTCAGAGATGCCCTTGGAGACAGGGCTTGTTCTGGGGGTGCTACTGTTGGACATTGTTACTAAGAATTCTTCCTTGAGCATCGCCTTAGACACCTTTAGTTATTTACTAGAGCTCTTTTTAGAAATGGCCATGAACTGCTCAGTTGATTACAGTATAAGATGCTATTTGGTGTTGCATAAAGGTTGGAAATGAAGCAGTGAGACTATTTTTTTGTTGTTGTTGTTGGTTGTGTGTGTGTGTAGTTCATTAATTAATTAATTTTTTAGAGACAGAGTCTCACTTTGTCACCCTCCATAGAGTGCTGCCGTGTCACAGCTCACAGCAACCTTCAGCTCTTGGGCTTAGGTGATTCTCTTGACTCAGCCTCCTGAATAGCTGGAACTACAGGCGACTGCCACAATGCCCAGCTATTTTTTTGTTGTTGCAGTTTGGCCTGGGCAGGGTTTGAACCTGCCACCCTCGGTATATGGGGCCGGTGCCCTACTCACTGAGCTATAGGCACCACCCTGTTACCAGTTTTTAAAGAGAAGCCCAGAAATATTTTGAGCAAAGTAAGGCTCATTGAGATACATAGGCCTTAGGTGTAGCTGTTGTGCAAAGTGCCCTAGTGCAGCCAAGACATGTTAAATAACATTTATAGGAGGCCATTGGTTTGTACTGAGCTCCTGCACTAGGCCACAACAGACCAGACTCATGCTAATGTTTCATGTCACAAAACTAAGTTGTTTACTTGACCTTGGCACTTCAGGAGAGAGATAATAGCCAAATTCCCAAAGATGCCACTTTTAGCTGCTAAGGAAGTCCCCTCTGCTTTAACCATTACAGGGAAAGTAACCTGATATTAGCCAATCCACCTTTTGAATTACGGAGTTCCCTTCCCTGCTCAAGCTACCTTATGAAAACCGACTGTTTTGCTATGCCCACCAGAGTGGCTTATCTAAATCTTAGATGAGACTCTGTCCTGTCCAGATCTTTAGAAGAGCTATTGCCTGATTCATGAATCACTAGTAAAAGCCAAGTAGGTCTTTAAACCAATTTTTTTGAAATTTTGTTTAATGGGGCATTACATACATCATCAGTCTTAATCCTAACAACTCTCCGAGTAGTATCCCCATTTCACAGATGGGGAAACTGAAGCACATAGAGGAAGTATTTGCCCAGCATCGCCCAGCTGGGAAGTGTTGGGATGCGGATTTGAACCCAGGTCTCTTTGCAGGCAGAGCTTCACTCTTAGCTCCGATACTGCATTGGCTCTCTCTGCTTTGAAGAGCACCACATTTCTGTCACTGGAATATAACAGAGCCATTGATATTAGAACAGCTGCATCAGTTTATAGGTTCACCTCCTGTGCTCCGTGAGTGTAGGCGCTCTGTCTTCTAATTTATATAGAACTATGCACTCAAAAGCAAAGGGTGATTGAAGCAAGTATTGTCCTTGTTTTCCTGCTGAGGAAGCAGAAGCTCAGCTGGTTTGAATAATTTGCCCAAGGTCACCTGGTTTTAAGGCAGACCTGGAATTTGAACTAGAGGCTACCTCACTCTACTTATCCCCTCGCTGTCTCCTTAGGGGTGTTTCCTGCTTGCCCTGGGAGAGAGCAGATGCTGAGTTTTCTTTCCCAGCTGTCCTCCCATAGTAACCCTTTCCCACCTTAGTCTTGCCCACTCCTCCACTGAGCCTTTTCCTGTACTGTGGTTTCATCTTTCTTGGGGAGGTAGGGATAGGTGGAGATCAGCACAGCCTCTAGGTCCCAGATAGAGGCAGCTCAGGGTTTTGTATCTAGAAGGAAGCAATATCTGCTTGATTTCTGCTCTTTTTGGACAGAATAGCCCTTTGGGCTGATGTCTTCAGGGCACTGCCTGTGTGGTAAGTCTTGGATTCTCCTCCTGAGCTGTAGTGATAGGAGGGATACAGCATGAGGAACAGATGATGATTGCAAGTGCTTCACAAACTAGACAGTAGCCATAAACTTTAAATATGTGAATAATGTTTATTCATTCATTCATTCATTCATTTTTTCTGATTGACCCTTCTTGAGATTACTTCTTCTGGGATATGCTACAGGACAGGTTTATTTAGTGAAAACCAGAGAAACAAATTATTTGAGGCAACATAGCATAGATCAGCGATTTTCAACTGGTGAGCTATGGCACACTGGTGTGCCTTGAAAAATTTTAAAGATCATTAATTAAATGATTTTTCAGTAATATTTTTTTTTACCCTTATTTTGATCACCATAATTTAAGTGTGCTGAGGAAGTTTATAGGTTCAAGTGTGCTGTGAGATACAAAAGGTTGGAGAACACTGTGTCATAGAAGCCTGGCGAGGGGTTGAGGGAAATGTGGTGTTAGTGCGCCATGCTCATTGCAATCTTGCACGGCACTTTGGGCTGCACGCTGCTAATGAAGGACAACGTGTTGAACGTGTCATAGAACACATCATGTGCTATCAATAAAGCCTTTGTTACATATATTTTCCTAGGTTACTCTGGGTCCCTGTATAAAGCATCAAACTAAGAAAACTGGCGTTAGGCCTAGAGTCCACACCCCTGAGAGCACACGGGAAGTTATTTCCACCTCCAGGTTTCTGGTTTCTTACTTACCCACACTGAAGGCTGTCCACTCTACTTTTCTTCATAGTCGTGTGTGGTGTCACTGGGGTCAAAGGGTTATCAATGCATGAGCAAGACAGAGTCTATACAGGACCCCTCCCAGAGTGCAAAACCTTACCTCGGGCACAAGAGCCCTCTAGCCCAGCAACATTCCAGGAAACCAGTGGAGAGATATTGAATTCAATATCTTAGGAATTAGGTGAAAGTCTGTTCCAGAAGAACATCCCGGTCTGCCTGCCACAGGACTGTCATTCTCAAAATTAGTGGCTCCCAAAGTCTCTGATTCTCATGAACATATTTAGAGGGCAGAGCAAGATTAGTCCATTGACTTCTTAGTTTGAATGTTAGAGTAAGAATGAGTAGAGTGGGGAGCATAACCAGCACTGGGTTTAGGGGACCCAGCTCCCATTTTGGACATCTGGAGAAGCAATGGTGGTGTGGTCAGGAGAGTGTACACTTGAGAGAGCCAACACTTGACAGGAGGCAGCTTGAGATGCCCAGTGCTTAGACTGCTCACCCAGGGAGCTGGGTGAGAAGAAATCAACACCTTGCTGCAGGTAGAAGGTAAACAATCACCGTTAATTAGATTAGTTAGCAAAAAGGACTAAGGGAATGGGGACATGGAATGTGCAACTTTTGTGCCTGGTGAATAAGAGAAGATGTTGGTAAGAGTATGAGAGGGAAATTAAGAGTCTGAAGGGTCACCCTGAGAGGTCATATGGGTGGGGACACTATAGTGGTGGTCATTGAGAAAGCTTAGCCCTCTGTGTGTGTGTGTGTGTGTGTGTGTGTGTGTGTGTGTATCTCAGGAAGAGTAGGAAGGGTGGGATAACTGAGAGAGAGCTGCGTATTGGACAAGAAGGAAGGCTAAAAAGAGAAAAGACCCCACAGGCCACAGAATTGATAGGTTCTGCCTGTGGGTGAATAGGAAGGGTAGCAGGATGGGCAGAGGCTTGGGCCAAGAGACAGATGGGTTTTAAGACTATAATAACTAGAAATGGGTTAGCACCATGTTGGAACTCAGGAGACCTACAGTCTCATAGACTCTAGTTATAAACCAGCTGTGTATAGGTTCTTGGCAAGACCTTTCTCCTGACAAGGGGACTTTACTGAGATGAGGTGTGCCATACATAGTAATTCCCCTCCCTTCAGCCCTCTCCCTGCTCCCTCATTGCTCTGCTCCCCACCTTGAATTGATTTGAGTTTTTCACTTATGTGGGTATGTATTAGATCATACTGGCTTCGTATTAGAATTGAGTACATTGGATTATTGCTTCCCCATTCTCATGATATTTTACTAAGAAGAATGTGTTCCAACTCCATCCAGGTTAATACAAAAGATGTAAAGTCTCCATCTTTTTTAATGGCTGAATAGTATTCCATGGTGTACATATACTACTGCTTATTAACCCATTCCTGGGTTGGTGGGCATTTAGGTTGTTTACACATTTTGTTGATTGTAAATTGAGCTGCAATAAACTGTCTAGTGTTACTGTCCTAACACTCAGGAATTCTGGAGAAGAAAGGGCCCAAATGGCCCTGGAGGACCCACCCCCTCTCCACCTCGCCCTCTTTTCCCAGGATTATCCACTATCCACTATCTGGGAATGAACATATAGGTCCCTAACTGGTCTGCCACTTTTGTTTTTTTTCTATTTACATGCCAGAACCAGCTTGTAATTTTCATTCAATTTTTAAATAGGAAATAAATTGGTATGATATACAATTGAAAATGTCTAAGAGGGTGGACATTGAAGTCTTCCTCGTCAGAGCTAATCAACATTACCAGTTTCCTTTTTATCTTTTCAGGATGTAGCTCCTAACTATTCCAGCATTTATATATATTTAATCCCACCTTAAATGGCAGTATACTAGAACCACTATTCTGTACCCTAATTTTGTCATTATTTCTTGGAAATTATTTCATATTAGTAAATAAAGAACACTCTCATTTCCATTTTCAACTGTATAATATTCCACTGTGTGTCTGCACTATCACGCACTTAGTCCGTCTCCGGCTTGTGGCCTTTCTATCATTGCCAGTGTTTTACTATTATAAATGATGTTGCAGTGAGTAACTATACCTATGTCATTTTGTACATATGCAAGTAGGACAAATGATCAGTGGTAGAATGACTACACCAGATTAAATTTGCAATTTTGAGTTACTACAGAATAGTCTTCCATAAAGTTTGCATAAGGATACGTTACCACTGGTTATGAATAAGAACACGTCTTTGCCCATGTCCTCATTAACCCAATGTATTCAACTTTTTCAATCTAAGAGGTGAAAAATGGAAAGAGAATATGATCTTTTAAAAGGATAAATCAGATCACGTCACCCCTATACCCAAGATTTTACTGTTTTTTTATTGTTCTTCGAATAAAGTCAAACTCCTTTAGCATGACTCACAAGGTACTAATGATCCAAACCGGCTACCTCTCTGATTTCATGTCCCACCCTTCTCCTCTCATTCACTCTGCCACTCTGCTCTGGTCTCGCTGGCCTGCTTATTCTTCCTGGAATGCACCATGTTTGTCCCTGAACTCCTCACCTCAGATTTCAGAGAAGTAGACCCTAGAAAAGGCCCCACCTGGAGAGAAGAGAGCCTATCCTTACAAAGAATACCAACCATTGTGGAAAAATCACTATGGAGCCACAATGGTAAAAACTAAATCAGGCAAGGATCAGCAATGGACATTAAAACCACTGGGTGAAAAATAACAAAACAAAACAAACCTACTGGGTGAAAGTTATTTGAAGATCAGGATATTCACACAGATTATTTATGAATTACAAAGGGGAGAAATGGATCTTTACAGAGGAGAGATGTGCAAACTTGCTGAACAATTTGACCAAATTGAACATCACAGGTAACGGGAGAGACAGACATCACGTGCCTCCTAATACGAAGTATTGAGAAGGACACATCATCAGTCACTGCAGTGGGTTTTCTGCCAAAATACAGAACCTGAATCTAATCATGACAGAACATCACAAAAACCCAAATATTGGGACATTCTACAAACTAATTATGAGCAAGAGGTAGAGAAATTAAGTAAGAGAAAGAGAGATAACAGTGAGCCTTGTAGACTGCTACAAGGTTTTTGTTTTTTTAAGAAAGTAAGTTGGGGCAGCACTTCTGGCTCAGAGGGTAGGGTGCCGGCCCCATATACCAAGGGTGGCAGGTTCGAACCTGGCCCCAGCCAAATTGCAAAAAAAAAATAGCCAGGTGTTGTGGTGGGCTCCTGTAATCCCAGCTATTTGGGAGGCTGAGGCAAGAGAATCGCCTAAACCCAGGAGTTGGAGGTTGCTGTGAGCTGTGTGATGCCACGGCACTCTATCGAGGGTGACAAAGTAAAACTCTGTCTCTACAAAAAAAAGAAGAAGAAGAAAAGAAAGAAAGTTGGAAAGCCATTAATGAGTTTTGAGCTGAGAGTGATATGATATGACTTAATTTAAAAACAATTGCTTTGATTTAGCTTCTGGATTGAGAATAACTATACAGGGGCAAGGATAGAAGCCATGTGACCAGTAGGGAGGTGATTGTTTGTCCCGGAGGTCACTGGTGAACATTGCAGGAGCTTAGTTGGTGGAGTGAAGGAAGAGAGACCCTGATCAGAGTGAGTTTAAGAGAAGTTCAATAATGGAAAAGAATAGCAAAAGATGTTAGGAGATAACCCACACTCTTTTTTTTTTTTTTTTTTTGCAGTTTTTGGGCAGGGCTGGGTTTGAACCCACCACCTCTGGCATATGGGGCTGGTGCCTTACTCCTTTGAGCTGCAGGCACTGCCCCACACTCTTATAAGTAAGAATTAGATGGTAAAAAGCTTGGCTCATACTAATGGCCTCCTACTACCCACTTCTTTCCCCATCTCTACCCACAGGGAGGCTGCTGCTGACCTGGTCCCAGCAATAGGGCTTCAGGGGCTGCTCTTAGGGCCCCGGGGGACAGTACCAGCATTTTATTGTGACCTTTGCTCTCCAAGGTTCTTCCTAAGGGATCCAGAGCCCTGGGTAAACACTTGAGTTTTGTGATGTGCTGTTCTCATCATGGTGTATCTGAGGCTTTGTCCCAGTTCACATTAGATGTGAACTCAGGGGAGAGGCTCATAAACCCATATCAGCAGTGGCAGCTTCCAAGCCTCACGCTGCTGTGCATGGACTTCCTGGTAGGACTCTCCTTTTGGGATCAGTTAGGTTGCAGAAAAGAACAGAAACCCAGTTTACAAAAGCTTAGTGAAGAAGCTTAATGTCTCACAGAATGGAACTCCCAAATTAGCCTAGTTCTTATGTTTCAAGGGAGTGAGTTACTTCCTGTCTCTGCTCTGATGGCCCCTATTCATCGTTTGGTCATTCAACACTTATTTATTGGGTGAATAGGTCATGTCAGGCACTGCTCTAGGGACTATAGGTACATCACTGAACGAAACAAAATTGCTTCCCTTGGCATCTACCTCCATGTTGGAGAGAGGGAGAGAGCAAAAAATCCAGCAAGTGTGGTCATAAATAATTTAAAAATACATCAAGCTGGGCAAGAGAGTAGAAAGTGACAAGAGAGTAGACAGTGGCAGAAATTGTGAGGAGTCTATTTTATATAGTGTGGTCAGGGGAGACCTCTCTGATAGAGTGATGTTTGAGCAGAGACTTGTGGAAGAAAGTCATGTGGATGTCTAGGAGAAGAACCCTCCTGGCCAAGGGATGAGTGAGCACTGCCACCTGACCAGGGAGTCACTCAGTGGGTTTGGTTCATCAGGAGCAGCAAGGGAGGGATAGCAGGAGATGAAGACAGGTGTAGATAGCAGTGGGTCAGGTCACACAGGACTTGCAGGCCGTGGTGAGCACACTGGGCTCTACCTTTGGAAGACCTCAAAGGATTCTGAGAAGAGGTGCACCTTGATTGGCCTCGGTCTTAATCACTCCATCCTGGAGGAAGAAGGCAGGGGGCACGGCAGGGAGTGCAGTTAACCACCTCTTGCAGTAATGGTCCAGGTGGAAGATGACAGTGGTTCTGGCCTGGGGTGGTAGCAGCAGAAGTGAGAAGCAGTCAGTTTGGGGATGTATTTTGAAGACTGGGCAAACAGGTTGCTGATAATTGGTTGAATTGAAAACTCAAGGCTTTTGACCTGAAAGACTTGAGTATGGTGTTGCCAATCACTGAATCAGATGACTTGGGGATTGGGAGTAGTAGGTTTGGGGGGGCGAAAATCAAGAGTTTAGTTTTGAAGGTGTTTAATTTTTCCAAGTGGAGCCATTGATTAGGCAACCAGATATACAAGTCTGAAGTTGAGGGCAAGAGGCTGGAGAGGACTAGAGATGGAAGTTTGGGGCACAGGTGGCACTCGAAGCTGCACATCTGGTGCACCACCTGGAGGTGAATATGAATAATGGGACGAATGAGGATTAAGCCCTGGATTTCCCAAGTTCAATGGTTGAAAAGATGAGTTGAAACTAGCGAGGGGATTGAGTGGCATGACCAGCAAAATGTGAGAAGAATAAAAGGATAGTGTTCTCCCCAAGACCAAGTTTCAGGAAGACAGAATTGGTCAGTGTCAAGTGCTGCTGGTGGGTAAGAAAAGTGAGAATTGACTGACCATTAGATTAAAAATGTGGAGATCACTGGTGACTAGACAAGACCAGTCTCTATGGGTACTGAATAAAAATCCCGAATTGAGGCAGCCTAGAAAGAATGGAAATTGAGGAATTTGAGACAGACCACAGAGATAAGGTTTTGGAGGTTTTTTCCTATAAACAGGAGCAGAGAACTGAAGTGGTGGCTGGAGAAGGAGGTGGGTTGAATGAGTGTTTTTAAAGATGGGAGATGATGCAACATGTTTGACACTAAAGAGAAGGCTCCAAGAAAGAGGGGGAAATGGAGTATCGGAAGATAGGGGTGAGGACCAAAAGAAGCAATGGGACAGGAGTGCGGTGTGTGAGTGGAAGGGTCTTTGGAAAGTAGTGTGGAGAAGTCAAGCACAGTAAGAGGAGAGGAGGCAGAGGGCATGCACGCTGGTGCAGCCTGGTTGTTAGTGTGTTTGGTGGTGAAGGAGTGTGAAAGTTCTGCAGTTGCCTCTTCTTCCTCAGTGACATATGAAAGACAGCCATTTCACTCCAGCTAGAGTGAAATGGGGGAGGAAGTGTTGGACCTTTGAGAAGAATGGGGAAAAGGCATAAAAGAAGAAAGGCATAAAACAGTGACTGAGGAGTTGGGGAATTGAGTGGACTGGGCAGATGGAGAATGGCTGCTGGAGACATCCAGAACATATTTGATGTCAGTGGTCATGTCTTTTAAGTGAGACAGTAAGGCTGTTGGGTAGAATGTTAATGTTTTGCAAAAACACTCACCAGCCTTTTTTGGGGGAAGCTCTATTTCCCTGCATGATGACATCAGGCTCGATCATAAGACTTGTGCTGATCAGTAAAATATAATTGGAAGTGATGCTTGTGTCCCATCTAAGTAAAAGCTTTATGAAACAATGTCTGTTCAATCATGTTCTCTTTTCCCTCTGCCCAAGACTGGCCATGTCTCAGAAGAGGCTGCCCCATCAGCCTGGAGGCTTGAGTAAAGACACAGGGAGCAGAGCCCACAGCCAGTCTGCAGTGGACATGTTCTGCAAGGGCAAAATGAACCTTTAAAGTCAGGCCCTGTTACAACATCATGGCCTACACTGACTGATATAACCAGCGTACTTGTCTCCAGCTATCTTTCTCTGCCTCAGTGCAAATGCAAAGAGGATGGACTCTTGATTTAACCAGCATTGGGGTTTTTCTAGAGGGGCACAGCAGAGGAAACAAGGGGCAAGAAAATTGAAGGTGTATCTCCTGGAGCCTGAGCTGCGGAAGAAGGGAAGCCAGGGAAGTGCTAAATTCATCCTAAGGCTCCTTCCCTTATGGTGACAATCAGGACTAGATGTTTCCCTGACCATATCCTTGAGTAGAATGTGTCCCTGTATCCAACGGAAAAGTCTGGGACAGCTTTCTTTTTGAAAGGATTTATTTTAATTTGTCTTTCCAGAAGAGCCTCTGCCCCAGTTATCCTAGATACCTGCTTTTGTTTGTCCTTTTGTCCTTCCGAGATTGAATTAGACTGGTGAGGGGGGAGAAAGTGAGATGTTGTTCCCAGGCTGCTGGCGTGCTTAGGATGGTCCCGTGTGGTCTGCCCATACCCTGCAAGTCCCAATCACTGGCTGTCCGTTCCAGACAGGAACAAGGTTCCAATCACACATTTTAGATGCTGGGCAGGTTACAGCCTGATCTGGCTCCACACCTATTCTTTCCCTGTGCTTCACTGCACAGGGCCTAGGAGGCTTCTCATCCTCCTCATGGCCCTTCCTCTGTTAGAAGCTGGTTGGAGTTGTGCAGTTATGGGCCCTGTCCCTAGAGACCGTGAGTTCTGGCCTTCAGGTCTCTTGCCGAAACTCAGGAGAACCTCGGAAGTCTTGCCTGGGTGCCCCACCAGCCAAAGACACTGGCCGAGAGCCCACATGCTTTTTACTCCCCCTCATCCAGGCAGCAGCACTTACTTAAAAGACGCTTCGTGATGCACAGTAGGAGGGTACAGACAGGCTCCAGTTCCTGAGATTGCAGGGTGCATGCCTTAGCTGGGCTGAGCCACCTCCTTGGTCTGGGCACCTCTCCCACAGGAATCTCGTCTCACTTCAGGCCAGCTCTGTGGGGCATGCCTTCACCAAAGCTCTCCCGGGGCATGTACAGGTGACCTCACAGCCAGGGGCTCTCCCAAGCTGGCATGATCCCATGATGTGATTCCTCCGGTAGTCACGCCAAGTGACCTCACAAAAGCGCAACAGGGCCGGAAAAGTGAGGGTGTGTGTACAGCTAGGAGAGTTGGCCCTCTAAGAGGGGAGAGCCTACCCAAGGTCTCTTTTTCACTGTCCCTTGTTCCCAGGGACAGCCACTATGCAGACAGTGTGGGGTGTACACCTGAGCCTGAGCAGGCCTTCTGGCCTTAACCGGGCACTTGTCAAGCTGACTGGTAACCACCCCCGCCCCTAGGCCTCAGGCTAAGCTTGCTTAGAGTGCAGAGACACTCAGGGTGGGCAGACCAGTGAGGACAGCTCCTGCTGGACTTCTCTCGAGTGCTCAGGCTCTCCTGTAGGAGGAGACCTGCTTTTGTATTTCACAGAAGGCCAGTGTGGTCTTTGATCAGTAACCCAAAATGGAACCTCGGGTTCCTTTGAGAAAGCTCTGGGCCCTTTTTAAAACGAAGTTTGAGGCTCTTCTCTGCCTCAGTTTCCCATGAGTTTTGGATTCAGTGGTTGACCACAGTGATTCTGAAGAGGGCAGGATATATGCTGACGCCTGGCCTGGTTCATGGGCCTCCTCTGCCACATAGAAGGAAGGCATGTGGGGTGTCTGGCTAGGTGGGGTGTGTCAGCTGGCAACAGTGTCCAGTGAGGCACTGACTCACTGCCCTTGGGCTCTGAGCAAGTCGGGCAGGCCAGCCTTAGTTTTCCCAGGTGTAAATTGGGTACAAGAACATTTACTTCCGTGGGAGGACCTGGAGGGCTATAATTATGGAAGGGTGTGTGGAGCCCTGGGAGCCCTTGATGGGGTGTCGCAGGGAAGCCGCAGACAGCTGTGAGTCTCAACTGGTTGAGGGAGTTATGAAATTCCTTTAGAAGAAAGAACGATGCTGGGAGCGAGGGGGAGGGTGAATGGCCGACTCAGGGAGAAAGTGCCTGGCGCCCTTGGGAAGCCATCTTAGCATACACCAAAGCCCTCTCTCACAATTCAATCAAGTTGTTGCTTCTGTTCATACCAAAAGGGCCTTTTTAAAATACAATTAGGCTCTGTTTTATTATGTGTGACAGACGAGGCCATTAACCATTCCGACTATTAAATCAGACTTCATTAAAGAAAAAATGGAAGTAACTGTAAATTGCCTTGGGTCACAATCGTTTAGAGCAGAGACATTTCAAAGAAAAACATTAGGGAGCTCACGACCATGATGAAGTTAATCAATTTGACATCCCATGGAGGGGCCGGGCGTCGTGTCTGCACCGGAAGACCATGCAGCCTTCCCCAGCTGGGCTCGGGGGCGGGGGCTCTGCCTCTCCTCTCTCAAAAGGAAGGCCAGGAAGTCTGCAAAAATAACTTGAAAATTTGGGGGAGAGGGAATTTCTTTCTCCCAGGGAGGTTTTATTGGTTTTCTTTTCTGAAAAATTATCTAAATATATCAAATGTGATACCAAATCATACATAATACATTTTTATGTTTTTGCACCAGAAAGTGACTTTAGAGCTATATGGAGCAGAGCTCTGTAAGTGTATCTCTCCCAGCCCCCCATGGGGTGGTGGCTTCTACGGACATCCTCGTTCTGGGACAGTTGGTGCCTTCCTCAAGGTGCTTAATGTTGGCTCCGTGGCAGGGTCCTGATGGGGAGCCCCTGAGTTGGCATGAACCTTGCCCCCTCTCCTGTGGGAAGGAGGGGATACAGAGGGGAATGCAGCCTAGGGGCCTATGAGCAGAGGGGAGAAGCCAGCCCCCGCACCCCCTGCTCCCGCAGGAGAGAGAAAACGCCTATGCTTGTTTAAGCAGATATGCAGGGGTGGGGGCTGAGTTGTCCCTGGGCTGCACCCCGGCCTTGAGATGGCACCAGGTAGCACAAGGGCAGGGCCATAAGAGAACACTCAAGGCTGACACAGTTAGGGTGGGGGTTGGGGGGGAATGAGGGGCACCTCTGGTCATAAACTGCTGGGAGAAGGGGTCCTGTCTAAGTCCATCCTATTTATCTGGAAGGCAGAGATGGGAAGAGTGGGGCTGTCAGCCTCCACAACCTTGTCCCTGGGACCTTGCCTGCTCTTTCTCCCACCCCCTGCCTATTGAGATGCACTCTAAGCTCATCTTCCTTCCAGCATGGCCTACCTGGGGGTCACCTCCTCCATGAAGGCTCTCAGGCCTCCCCAGCACCCTCTGCTCTGCTGCCTGAATCAACCAGTCCCTTGCTAACAGCCACCCTCCTTCCCTCTCTTCCTGCTCCAGCGCACCACCCTCCCCTGTCTTCTGCTTCACTGCTCTGGATGATTCCCTACAACCCAAGGACACTTGTCCCAGCCTCCGGGCCCTTTAGGAGAGGTCCCCCTAACTCTCTGGCCTCGCCTCCTGCCTCTCTGCTCTAGACCCTTAGTACTCAGCACTGTGGCTTCTTCCTGCCTCCTAGATTTGCAAGTTTCCTTTGCCTGAACTGCTTATTCCTCTCTTCCCCACCCAGTGAAAGAATTCCTACTGGTGCCGGAAGGCCCAGCCCAGGGCCACCTCCACCCCAACACCTTTCTCAGATTGACTAGTGTTGGCAACTCACATCCTTCCCTCCCTCCCTCTCCATTTCCCTCCTTCTTTCCCTCCCTTCCTTTTCCCTCGATTCCTTCTTTCTCCAACTTCATTCTTTCAGCAAATATTTCCAGAGCACCATCTGTGCTAAGCATTGTAATAGGAGCTGAGGACTCAGCAGTGAACAGGACAAAGTCTCTGTCTTTGTGGAATTGCCAAGACAATAAATCAATGTATTATCAGGTGGTGATCCTGCTGTGAAGAGAACACAGGGCAGAGGGAGTGCTGGGGGTGGTGGTAGTCATAATGCAGAAGCCTTGCAGCACAGGTCTGCAGGGGGTGGGGGCAGACACTGCAGCAGGGGGTCCCCAGGCCAGAGCTACAGCAGCCCAGGTGCTGGGACAGCTCTTGGGGCAAGTTTTGCATCATATTGGCACAACTGTAGTTATTCCAGCTCTGTTTCCTCTGGCCTCTTCAGCCACTCATGGGCAAGAATGTGCCTCATTCCCCTCTGGCTCCGCACCCGAGCTCTGCATAGCGTCAGGTTATCTGTGGGCGATGGGCACGTGCCCGTGGAATGAAAGAATGCTTGGATGCAGATGCATGAACAGAGGGAAAATGATTACGGTACTTGTGCAAAGGCTGAAGGGAGAAGAATGAAAGAAGCATATAGTTTATATTCAAGAAATTTTCGGTCATTTAGGGAGTAAAGACATGCACAAATGAGACTTACTTTTAAAAACTTACTTTAGATATGAACTTAAAAAACTTTAGATGGCATCTTATAATCAAAGAACTGCTCATTTCATCTAGAATGAGTGCGGAACACTTCCAATCTCCTTAGATGCCCCTACCTTTAGTCCAAGAACACTCTAGAACACTTCTCTAGAGGTGGTTTCTGTTTCTCAGCCAGCAGATGTAGGTAAACCTACCCAAAGGCTGAGGGAGCTGAGAGGTGAAGAAAGAGCCTGACAAATCCAGTTTCTCAGAAAGAAACATTTAATAGGGGTTTAGAAAAAAAGCCATGTCTAGAGCTGAGACCCGGGGCTCGGACCATAGGGAAAGGGCATAGGTGTTTAGGACAATGGAATTTGACCCCTCGGGGAAAGGCAAGAATGCTCTGTGCACCATAGGCTATAATTTGCCTAAGGGCGGGATTTATTATAAGTCCATGTTCAATGTGCTAATGGTAGATGAGGCAGAAGGCATTCCCGGGGATGGTTAATCAGAAGTCAGCATGGTGGGTTACGTTTGTGGAGCTGCTTAGTCTCACACTCCCAGGCGCTGTGGACTCTTGCGTTGCTCCCAGTACTCGGCACGCCTTCCTTATTTGCTTTTCACCCCAAAGGCTCCTCCCCACCCGATGTTGCCCCCTTGTTCAGCAATGGTGGACCTCCCTCTTGTCTTCCTAGCAAGGACCATGGTGAGAACTCTCTCTCTCTCTGTATATATATGTATTTTTTTTTTTTTTTTTTAATTTGCTTACTGGGGACAGACCTATTGTGGTCAGCTTATTTTATTTTCTGTCTGCTGCCAGCAGGGTGTAAGCTACCTGAGGACAGGGATCATCCCACTATGTTCATGATTGTGCTCCCATGCTGACAGCAGTGCTGGGCCTCAGGAAATCCATATGGAATGAACAAATGAAGGCCAAGAAAACCTGTATTATTTTCAGAGACTCTATTCATTCTTGAAGGATGGAGGTTACTAGTTCACCACAGGGCGCTCTTGGATGATGAGGCCACGCCTCCTTTGTCTCTGGGTTCCTTGTCCCAGCAAGGCTCTTGGCACATAGGTATGTTCAGCAAACGTTAGAAGGAGAGGTTAGGCAAACACCGTATGGCAGCGATTGGCAGCCTCTGTGTTGCCAGCACAGCATCAGGCACAAGAAGGCAGCTGGCGTGTCCTGTAGAATGGCAGACTGAGTGGATCCCTGGCCTGGTGCGAAATATTGTGTAGTGCCTGTCGCTAGGTGTTCACCATTGCCATCTTGTCCCAGTAAAGCAGGACTCAGCCTTACGTTGCAGCTCGGTGCTCCATGATGCCAACCTGTCATTCTTGTCTCTCCATCCAGAAGGAGACCACTTGGGAGCCACACTGTCACCATTGTCATTCTCCTCTCCTGACTGCCACTGCTGAGAGGGCACAGCGAGTCAGATGACACCTTTGAGTGTCTGGGACTCAGGTTAGTGGGTGCTGGCAACAAGGAAGCACGAGTGTGTACTTTGTGTCACTACCTGTGTGTGATTTTCTGCAAAGATGGGGTTTACTGCAGAGGAAGGTCGGGCCTCTGTGTTTTCTTTTGTTAAGAAGTCTAAACTATAGGCCGGCACCTGTGGCTCAAGCGGCTAAGGGACCAGCCAGATACAACTGAGCTGGTGGGTTCGAATCTAGCCCAGGCCCGCCAAGTAACAATGACAGCTGCAACCAGAAAATAGCCGGGCGTTGTGGAGGGTGTCTATAGTCCCAGCTACTTGGGAGGTGGAGGCAAGAGAATCGCTTGAGCCCAGGAGTTGGAGGTTGCTGTGAGCTGTGATGCTACAGCACTCTACCCAGGGTGACAGTTTGAGGCTCTGTCTCAAAAAAAAAAAAAAAAAAAAAAAGTCTGAACTATAAATCCTTAAAGAATTTTCCCAGGGGCAGGCAAACTCTAGGTAATTCTCTCTGTGGGTACTCACACCCACGGTGGGCTCATCACTGCTGACCAGCTGGTTGCTTGATCTTCTTACAGAAGCACATACGGCCCCTGGCGCCAGCTCTGTTTCTATGCCTGTCACCAGACTAGAGGAGTTGTCCCAGCCTTGGCCTGCGGGATGCTGGCTCTTGAATCCAGCCAAGCTTGCACCACCTTCTGCCTCATCGTACTTCCTGCATGGCACTCACCAGGTGCCCACATGCCCTGGAGATTATCACTGTTGCCAACTCTTGTGATTTTAATCCTTGCTGTGTTTTTCCTTCCTGGAGACCAGGGACTATTTTGAGGTTTGTCCCTACAAAGTTTCTCCCATGTACCCTGCGGTGGCCATTTCCTCCAAAGTCCCCCTGTTCCCTGGGGATGTGTGAGTCAGTGGAACTGCCTGCTGGGGAGAGGGATTGAGGGAGGGGTCTGGCCTCTGGGAAATGGGGGTCCCACTATTGTTTTCTTTGGCTCTTTGCTCATGTCTCAATAAAGGCAAAGCCCTGTTCTGGTATGGAGCATGTCTCAGGGATGACCTGAGCTTGGCAGTGAAGGTGCTTTTGAGAGCTTTTTGTTCTAACAGGGGCCACTGTCTTTGGAGGTGGAATAGGCTTTCTTCTTATACCCAGCTGTGGCCAGTTGGCAATGCCTGATGCCAGGAGAGGGTGGCCAGGGAATCACTGGTGTGTTCTGAGACTCAGGGTCCTGCCCATGCTGCCCTATCCCCCACATACCAGCCCTCGGACCCCAACCCTGGAAGCTGGAGGCCTGGGTTTTAGTTAAAGTCTGCTTTTCACAAGCTAGTCTTTGCAAATCTCACCTCTCTGGCCCCAAACTTCTTTGCCGGCTAAGAGGGGATTTAAAATGAAATGTTTTAAAAATACTACCATGTCTTGCTAACCTTGTGGACGACCCTATTATGAAGCTCAAATTAGCCAAGGCTGAAGACAGGCTTAGATAGTACAGGGCACTGTGCAGATACAAGGTTGTGACTATTTTTGTTTTTAATGTTGGAATGCTGTGCTTCCCTAGGCAAAGCCAGCCAGGGAAGAGATAGCCATTAGGGGATATATGAGCCTTTAAAAGGGAGACAGTGAAAAATATTGAAGCCAGCTTAATTGCCTTAACCAGTTATGAAAAAGCAGGAAATATGTACTGGTAGTTAACAAATGTCACCTGCCTTTTGTTTCCTTCTGCCATATTCTATAAATATACAGTTTACTGAAAAAGTGACTATGGTAAAAACTGTTTATTTGCAAAATAGAAAATAAATCACTTATACTGAGTCAAGGCTGTCAGCACTGGCTATGTTATTCTCTGATTTCTCCCCCATACAATCATGGAGTTGTCACACACTCTTTGACAAGCTCGGGCACATTCCTCACCCCTGTGGCCTGGTCCTCAGGACTTCTGACTGTATCTCTGGCTCTGAGGGAGGGGATCCTTCAGCATCCCTGGACTTCCAACAACCCCAGTGATCTTCTATTTCTCACATTGTCAGTCAGGGCCTTCTTGCCGTGTCAATCAGCAGTTGACTTCAGAGTTTGAGAAAGGGTTAAAGGAGAGGTTCAAAAAGGGGTGTGGGGTGAGGCCTTCTCCTCCACTAGTTCAAGCCCACTTCACTCTCCTCCTCTCTCCTATGTGCCCCCCTCGGGTCATCTGCTGACCAAGTGTCCTGCTGCAGTAGAGAGGAGGACAGCCATCGATGGACGCTTCCAGCCTGCCCCTCTCACTGCCGCTCCTTCTCCCCTCGGCACCTCTCGGCCTGGGCTAACTGTCCTCTCCTGTATCCTGACTTCCCCTCTCTCCTGGATCAAGGTGCTCTGTCTCTCCACTGAGAAGGGAACCCCCCTTCATCTTCTTGTCGTTCTATTCTCACTGTCAGGAGAGGCATCTACACATCCTTTCTGCTCTCTCTCGTCTCCCTCTGCCCCTTGGTCCACTTGGGTGGCTTTCGGATACAGTACCTGCTTTCTTGGTCCTGTGGTGCAATGTCCTGCACAACACGAGTTTACTAGGCACAGTGAACCTTCCTCTGCCTTGCCTTCTATGTCCTCCGTGGCCAGTGGTCACCTTTTCCCACTTCTCCAGTCCCTGTCTCCTGTTGACCACAGGGTCCCTCCTCTGGGTGTGTTCCTGGCCCCCCTGGCCACTCCTCAGTTTCCTTTGCAGATTCTCTCACCTCCCCCATCTGATTGCTGGATTGTTTGGGGGGGGGGGGGAGGTCTTCAGGGCTCTGGGTCTCATCCTTGGTTTCCTTTAAATCTTTTTAGCATGGAACATGTGAAATGTATAAAAAAAATAGAAGGACTGGTTTAATGAACTATGTACTCATCATCCATCTTCAACAATTACCAGCTTCTGGCCTAAATATTCATAACATTCATCTTCCAGTTTATTTTTAAGCAAATTCCACACTTAACATTATTTTATATGCGAATATTTCAGTGTGTTTTTCTAAAAGATAAGGACTCTTAAAAACACAGTCTCAATATCATCAACACACTTAAGGACTATTTATAATAATAACCGTTAGGTTCTTTGGATTTTCTCTCCTTAGGAATCTCATTTATTTTCATGGTCTTAAACATCCTCTGCAGGCCAATGACTCCCAGGCTTAAGTCTTCCATCCAGACCTTTCTTCTCACTCCAAAATCCTATTTCTAATTCTCTTGACATTTCTGCATGCTGGGCTCAGAGGCAGCTGAAATTTAACATGCCCAAAACTGAACTGGGGATTTTCAGCTTCACCCTGCCCCTCCTCCAGGCCACCCTGTCTTGGTAGATGGCACCAGCCAGCACCCGATGCCCACATCAGAGACCTGGGTGTTGCCCTTGGCATCTGCTTCATCCTCACACCTCATGCAATCCATCACCAAGTCCTGTGCATTCACCCACCAGAATATACTTGCAACATCAATCCAGTACGTCTGCACAGCCATACCAAGTCTCCACCCTCCCCTGCCTATGCTGCAGAGGCCTCTTGGTGGGTTTGCTTCTCTTGCTTGCACCCTCATCTGACACTGACCTGCACATACCAGAAAGTCCATGTTGCGTGTGAAAATACCAGAACACTTTCCTACCAGTTAGTCAAGAACCCCTGCCTGGTGCCACCCCCTACCCCAGGGATCTGCTCCTGCCCCAACCACCTGTTTTCCTAGGGCCCAGGAGGCTCCAGCGTGTGCAGGGGGCTTCTGCCATGATTTTAGTCCGTATGCCCAAATGTTGAAAGATCCATAGGGTAGTTCTAATGACCTAAGAGTATAGGTCCCCCTCTCCCAGGGAGTTTCCAGAGACCTGCTTTCACACTCTCCGACAGACGGAATAGCATATCTAAAAATAGGTGAACCCACTCCTGGGGGAGGAGCATAATGATTTGGTGGGACACGAGGAGAAATTTTGGGTTTTGGTAACGTTCTCTTCTGGATTTGGGTGGTGGTTACCAAGTATGTTCACTTTGTGAAGATTCATGGACCTGCGTTCTTAAACATCGTGCATTTTCTATCTGTCGTATTTCAACAGAATTTACTTAAAATACGTAACTGATTGTCCCTGTGGGTTCTGCTCAAGAGGGCAGTGGGCACATGCTCTGATGCTTTCTCTTGCTCACATCCTCACTAGAAGGCTGTTCCATCACCCCCAGCTTTGCAGTGGCCTGCCCAACCATGCCAGAGCTCACCACTAGGGATGCTGTGCTGGACTCCAGTCATTGGGTGGGGTGGGGGTGAATGTGGGGAGCTGGCCCCTTCTCTCCTTCCCTCTCTTCAGCCTCCTAAAGATGGACTCCTCCTGGCTATTCAGGCAACTGATTCCTCATTCCTACCCCCCAGGGCTTAGGAGAATTTCAGGAGTTATGGAGAGCCAGGACAAAGATTCAATGGCTGGCTGTTTGGCGCTTCTTCTTGAATCTCACTGGGAGAGACACCAGGAGACACAGGGCAATAAATAGGCCAGCCCGGTAAGGCCATGGGAGATGCTCACCCTCACTGCTAATTAGGGGACATGCAAATGAAAATCCTAGCAACGTAACACTTCATGGACATTAGCTTGGTAAAATTTTTAAAGAAGTCTGATAAAAAACAACTGTAGATAAGGATATAGTGCGCATTAGTTTATACAGGTGGGTTAAAACTGGCAGAATCGCTTTTGGGAGAAGTTTGGCAACCGCCAGAGAGTTGAAGATGCTCCTCTGTGGCTCAGGCATCCCACTTCTATGTCTACACTTGGAGGCACAAGAATCCTCTTGCAAGATCATTGTAACCTTAAAAAAAAAAAAAAAAAAAAAAGGAAACAACCAGAAAATACATTGCAAAGCTGTGCCCTACCCTCAATGAATCCCCAACAATAAAAATAAAAAAAAAAAAAATAGAAAAAAAAAAGTGAATGAACTACAGCCACATGTATCAACATGGATACATCTCAAAAACATAACTTAGAGTGGAAAAAATCAGTAGCAGAAGGAATGTCTAGTATGATACCATTTGTATAAAGTTTTTAAGTACGCAAATGAGTACTATAAAATGTGTATGGATGCATACATATGTATTACAACTATAAAAATATGTGCAGGAATGATAAACACAAAATTCGTCCATGTATTTTTTTTCTGGGGAGGAGGAGATTGGTGGAAGGAGTGATATGCAGGAGGCTTCAACTCTTTCTGTTATGTCATTCCTTAAAAGTGAAAATTGGAAGCTTAGTGTTAAATTATATAAAGCTGGTTGTGGGGGCTTGGTGCCTGTGCCCAGTGGTTAGGGCGCTGGCCACATATACCCGGTCTGGTGGGTTCAAACCTGGCTTGGTTTGACAACAATGACAACCACAACAAAAAAATAGCCGGGGTTGTAGCGGGCGCCTGTAATCTCAACTACTTGGGAGGCTGAGGCAAGAGAGTCACTTAAGCCCAAGAGTTGGAGGCTACTGTGCTGTAATGCTATGGCACTCTATTGAAGGCAGCATAGTGAGACTCTGTCTCAAAAAAAAAAAAAAAGCTGGTTGTGGGCAGATTTTTATTTTCCATATTCAGCTATATGTTTGACAGTTTTCCAGCAGAAGTGAACAATTAATGAAAAAATCTTCTCAGGTCCCTCAAAACGGGGAACAGGTAGGATTCCTCCCGTTTCGAGGATTTACCTGAGCTGTGTTTGAGTCTTTGCCTTCCAGCTCCTGTCTCCTTTTTCACAGCACTTAGTTGGAAAATGCTGCCCTTCTCTCAGGCTCCTTCCCTCCACACTACATCACCTTGGTCTGAGTGGGGGCCCGTCTTCAGCCAGGTGTTAGGAGCCAGACTGGCTGGGTCCAGATGCTGTCTCTGCCACTGCCAGGTAACTCAGAGAGTGCCATTTAAGGCAAATAATTGTGGCAGACCCTAATTCAGGGCGGGAAAGAAGCCAAAGCCTCTTTTAGCTGGCGTGGACCGGCTGAGATGCCCTGACTCTGTGAAACTCTTTCTGGGATTCGTCTTTTTATACTAAGCATTTCAAGGAAATCTAGATAATCCAGCCATGTGAGCTTTCTGCTGGACTCTGGCATGGATCATGAGTCTCTTGCCCATCCACGCTCCTGCCTCTTGGAGCTGTTACAACCACATCTCAGGGGCCCCCAGATCCTGGAGATGCCCTAAGTCAATGAGACTGGTGTCCTTGTAAAAAAGGAACAATCTGGACACACACACACACACAGGAGAGCACCTGAAAATGAAGGTAAAGATTGGAGTGATGCTCTTATGAGCCAAGGAATGCCAAGGATTGCCAGCAAAGCCCCAGAAGCCAGGAGAGAGGCACAGAACACAATAGTGAGAACATTCATTTCTGTAGTTTGGGGTATTTCCTTATGGCAGTCTTAGCCAGTATAGGGACTGAATGGCCACTTTACGACCAAGAACCTGACCTCCCTGAGACCCTCTGCCCCACCCAGCATGTTCAAGGTCACACAGCTTCTAAGGCAATGACCCCACACCTGACTTTACCAACACTGTCACAGGATAGCTTGAGCACGTTATATGAGGGAGTCAGTGACCATTAGGGCCTGGGAATAAAAACATACTGCAGTTTATGCTTCTATTAAGTATAATATATCAGAACTGTTTCCTGGGTGGTCTGTTCCTGAGCTTGATCTAAATGGTGTTTGAGCAAAACAATACTTTCCTTTATCACCTGAGATCATCTAACAAGCCAGACTCCTGCGATGAGATCCGTCATAAAGACTGCAGCCTTCTGACACACCGTCAGCATGCTGAGTTAATTACAAGTTGGGCATGTCTGGCTGCTTAATTTATGGTACCTATGGCATTTTGGCATGGCCTTGGCCTTCTGATCCGGCGTCCTTTTGCCTTATATGCTTGGGTGTGGACGATTCTAAATGCCTTTCTTGGGGAGCCATCCCGCTCCTCCCTGTGATGGTGCCAAGCTGGCTCCCACGCTGTGTCAGAGCTGTGGCTGGTGCTGAGCTGAGTGGGGGGTACTGTGTGGAGGTGGGCAGGACAGGCCACATGCCAGGAGCCCTGGGACGCAGCCTGTCTGCATCTCTGCATCCATCGCTGTGTGGCTTCGGCCAAGCCACTGCCCCTCTGGACCCCTGTTTTTTTTGCAAGTAAAGTGAGGAGATTGGTGGGAAGATGAGCTCTTTCCAACCTGGGAGGAGGTGGAGACTGGCAAAGATGATAAAACATGCCAAGAGTGGGGCTGGCTCACCAGCTATTTTTGATGTTTTAAAAATCCCATCTAAATGCTGGATTTTTCTCTAGCACGAGCCTGAACAGGACCCCTAATATTAAGTATCTGTCAGCACAGCTCCTATTCTGTTCACCAGAACTCTCTGACCAGCATATCTGTATGTCTTTTGGTGAAAAATACAAGACACATGAATTAATTCTTAATTTGTACAATTTAATTGGCAAGCAACACTTAAAACAGAAGTCAATTGGGACAGTACTTTTTAAGAGGTGTCTTTGGTTTGGAAAAGGTAGAACCACTGGGCTGGGGTCCTCAGATTAGCTCCTTCCATAGGAACCTATGATCTGAGCAGATGTAATGTCTGATGCTGGAGCAGCAATCTCGGGGCTGGAAATGACCTTGTGAGCCACACTTGATGGAACCTCAAGATAGGAGGAGCCTCTTTACAGCACCATGGACCAGTATACAGCTCTGGATTTCTGGAAAGAAAAAAAGTTTTTATCTTTTTTAGGCCGCTGTTCCTTTGAGATTTCTGTCCCCTAATTCTAAATAACAGAGAAGCATTTGTTCCTTTTTTTTTTTTTTCTTTCAGTTTTCTTGCAATTCTTTGGATTGCCTTTTGCAGCTGGTCTGTCCTGAACACCGCTCTAACACTTGCTAAATCTCCTTTGTTTCAACAGAAAAAGAATAGAGCTTAGTCAGGCTCAGAGTCATTGGCATCTAACTATAATTTATAACAGCATCTAACTATAATTTATTGGCATTGTTTTGTTTCTATGGTATTTATTTTTAGGTTACCATTTACTTAAAGTAAGTGATACTACTTTTCCATTTACAATAGTACATGAGGTCACTTTCCTTTTTAAATAATTTACTTAAGCAAAAACAATTAAGTTGATTTAAAAGATATTACACAGCTAACAGTACAGGTTATGTCAGCCATGGCAAGAATCAAGGAGGTGGCTGGAGCATGATTTAAGTTTGGAAAACAAGGCTATAGATTGTGCTGCTTTAGAAAGAAATCTAACTATTTCTTCCACTGGTATTTTACGGTCTTTGTTGTTTTAGGATTCAAAGTATTCTCGTAATGGGCTTCCTAATTCCTCAAAACAATGATTCAGTGAAGACTCCCACAGACTGAGCATGGTATAGTCAAGAGTAGTGCTTTGAAACAACGCTTCCTTGCTCCTCCTGTTACGAACTGTGTGACCTTGGGCAAAGTACTGTACCTCTCTGTGCTCCAAGCTTCCTCTGTTAAATGGACTTGATGTTGTTGGGAGGATTAAATGACAAATTGTATGTAAAGTACTAAACAGAATGTCGAGCATACGTTGAGTGTGCAAAGAATGTCATCTATTATTCCTGTTCTGTCTGACTTGGACATGCCAATATGTCAGTGTTGGGAGCTTTACATAAACCCTTTTGGAGTAGAATAACTCTGTCCTGATGCTCACCGAGTTTCACATCTTAATAGGAAGGTCCATCACACTCAGCACAAAGACACATGCAAAGCCATTCTCAACAAGGAGATACAAACAAAAATTGAGATGAAAACTCTCCCTATCAGGTGACCTTGAATTATAATCTCAAGAGGGAGGATGTCACATGAGCAGGGAGGCAAGGAAGCAGTTACATCTAAATGTGCATACTTTCAGGGTTTAATGAAAACCTTTGTCAAAACTTTGTATCCAATACTTGAGCTAAAACAGGTAACTTTTTTTTGTAGTACCACAAGATAAAAACAACTTTGTTGATTTGCTTCAATCTTACTGGATGCCTAATTAGTACATAGGAAGCTGGGAATGTCATGCCTAAGAATTTCCACCATGGAGCGTGTGAACATGGACATGTGACTGCCTGGCCTGCACCATGGAAGGTCACATGGTTTAGTGGAAAAAGCCCAGGGCCAGGAACCAATAGACTTAGCTTCTAGTCCTCTTCCTGCCCCCGTAACTTTGGGTAACTCTAATCCTTTCTTTCAGCTAATTTTCTCATATTAACCCCAAATAACTGGACCTGACTAGGGAGCCTCTGCCATTTCATTGATTATCTTTATCTCAGGAAGCAGAGGAAAGCAGAGAACAGCTACAGGACAAGGTCCCATCTCATCTTGGGTACTGGATGGGGTGGGGGCTTGGAGTTGAACAGATCTGAACTCAAGCTCACTCTATTACTTACTAGCAGGGAGGTTTGAGGCTATTTTCTAACCCATACTGAGTCTCAATATTCTCAGCTATAAAATGGGAACAATATATTTATGTAGGGATGTTGTAGAAATTAGGAATAACATTGCTGCAACTGAATCAAGTGTACATGAAGAGATCCTCAGGCTCTTTCTCTGAATGAATTAGGAATTAACATAGCTTCATCCCATTTTACCCATCAAATTGGCAAAGATTAAAAGTGAGACAATCCTCAGTGTTGGGGAGGATGTGGGGAGCTCGACTTTCTTACTCATTCTTGGTGGGACTATAGCCCAGAGCAACTACCTTTTTAAGCTTTTATTTTGAAATAATTTAGATTTATAGAAAAGTTGCTGAAATAGTATGAAGAGTATCTGTATACTGTCCAACCAGCTTTTCTCCACTCTAGTGATGAAGGGATTAACGTTGGTACAGTATGATTAATCAAACTGCAGACTTTATTTGGATTTTCCCAGTTTTTCTACTTGTGTCCTGTCCCAAGATCTAATACAGGAAATGGTGTTGTATTAATCTTTTTTTCTTTTCTTTTCTTTTTTCTTTTCTTTTCTTTTCTTTTCTTTTCTTTTCTTTTCTTTTCTTTTCTTTTCTTTTCTTTTCTTTTCTTTTCTTTTCTTTTCTTTTCTTTTCTTTTCTTTTCTTTTTTCTTTTCTTTTCTTTTCTCTCTTCTCTTCTCTTCTCTTCTCTTCTCTTCTCTTCTCTTCT
>CAUYPK010113854.1:0-15836 GCA_963574355.1 Loris lydekkerianus | reverse complement strand
GTATCACTCAAGAAAACGATCGTTTTCCATTAATTAACATTCAAAACCAGGCTAATTACAGCCAATATGAATAACAAAAAAAGGCTTTCTGGGCGGCACCTGTGGCGCAAAGGAGGTGGGCGCCAGCCCCATATGCGGGGTGTTGGCAGGTAAAAACCCAGGCCCACCAAAAACCTGGCTGAAAAAAAAAAAAAAAAAAAGGTTTTCTAAAAAACTCCTAAGAAATTGGCAAGAAATGCTACAAGATTTCTGCTATAGGAAACAGAACGCTGGTAGGAAATTTCACATCATTGTAACCCACTAGTCCACGAGGTTAGATGCAATGGAAAGGACCATGAAGACTTAAGGTGGGGGGTGGGGTGGGGTTTGAGCATAGCTGGCATTTAATATGTGCCTGTTAAAAAGCACTCACCACCTTTAACACACTACTGTGTTTACCACAGGCTGGTGCTACAAGGGCAGGGTTTAGCTGTATGGCCCACTCAGAGACATGGTGAACAAACAAATGAATAAGTAAATTAAGGGATTAATGTGTCAGGATCTATGCAAGACTGAGTGTTACTTCTACATTTTTGTGGCTAAGTAATTCTGGAGGCCAATATGAGGAAGTACAGTGGAAGGAACCCAATTGCTGAAAGAGATGCCACAGCACAGGGGTAGGTAGGAAGTGTCTACTCTATAAGGCAAAGGTCCTCTAGGTGCAAACATGCTGCACACAGATTTTTACTTAACATCTGATTAAAGGACTATTCGCTGTGAAGGACATCTTGAATAGGAGCAAGAGGCTCAGAGTTGATTCCAAAGTGGTGGCCCACAAAAAAAAAAAAAAAAAAGAAAGAAAGAAAAGGTAAAAGAGGCACACAGTGGGGTCACATACACAAAGGGGGACCTTCAACATCTCCCAATCTAGGAGAGAGTCTTTCTGTTACCATCTGGAAACTTAGGAAACTATTGCCAACTAGGAATGAAATCTCCACAGTCTTGGCATAGGAGAGACCAAAAGGGGATGCTCTGAGATCGCTGAAGAGGAGGAGGGCCCAAAGCGCCATTAACAAGGGTGGGGTTGCTGAGGGCAAGGATTATCAGGGAATGAGCAGCTGCTAAGAGCCAGCACCAACAAAAAAGTTTCTACTAAGCTAGGGAAAGTTAGAGATGGGGGCTGGACAGTGCCTCTACCTGCTGAGAGAGGCGGGGGAACCTCAGCCAGCAGCTGGCTGGAGCTAAACGCTCTGGAGAGTTCAAAGCGGGCAATCGGGTGGGGAGTAGAAACCAATAAAATAGAAAATGAAGCTAGACTCTGGTTGGTGACCCACAAAGCCTCACAAAGCTGACAGGGTACAGGGTACATACAATCCCAGACAGTGGAGTTGCTGTTAGTCAGCAGAGGAGAGGGGAAGAAAAGGATCTGTGACCTCCCATCTAAGTGATTTCCAGTCTACGCAGGCCCTGGCATAAGGTGGAGAAATACCAGGGATCATTTCCCAAGTCCAGCAGACTGAGCAGCCAACTTTTAGGGTGGATGGAATTAAAAAGCTTCCTAAAACTTTGAGTTTGTGCCCAAACATCATGTGACAGACAGACCTGGAATCCCTGAAGAAACACTGCTAAACGGGGGGGGGGCGGGGGGGGGGCCTTATTTGCACGTTCACCTTGGCAAGTTATTTGGCCCCATTTCCTACTTAATGTTCGGTTATGCCCAAGGACAAGGAACTCGATTCTTCCAACTGTGAGCTGTTGAGCTCTTAGTTCATCTTTTGAGCTCTTATAAAGTTCTTTCTGTGCTAGAGTCAAACCTATCCTCAAGTTCTTTCCAGAAACCGTCAGAGCTAACAGGTAAGTTCAGTCCATTTTCTACAGGACCCCATTTCAAATACAAGAGGTACTTTCATGGCAAGTCCCTACCGAGTCTTCTCTTGTCCAGGCTAAATACGTCCAGTTCCTTTAACCACTCCTCGAATGACAGGGTTCTGAGTCCCCCTCACCATCTACTGTCTTCTGAAAGTCATCTATTTGTCTATGTGCCTCTTAAAGTGTAGCGCCTGGAACGGAACACATTTATGTGTTGTTACCTGATAAGCTTATAGTGCAGTGAGACCATCAATTAGCTCCTAGGTCACACATTGTAGTCACAGGAGCTCTGGGGGCAGCATCACCACATTGTTTCTTTTATTGTACATATTCAGAACTGTATGCTCAGAGTGGGCTCTGCAGTTAGCCTGCCTACCTCCAATTCTGACTTACTGTCTGACTTCACTAAGCATCCCTAGGCTTTATTTTCCTAGACATTTTGCTTTGTCCACAGTGATTCTATCACTACCATTTTCTCCTTGGTGAGGGTAACTGAAAAAAAGTGACCCTAACTGAAATGCAATCACCAGATGATAACAACATCTCCTTCATGGGGTTTAAGTATGAGATGAAATGACTTAACATTCTAGTAATTATTACATTTAGTAACTATTTCATTTAGTTTTAACTATTATTATCATGTCTTATTCCTCCATCCCATCTTTATACAGTTGGGGCCCCAAGCGTAAGATCTCAGTTACCTATATTTAATTTCATCCTGTTATGTTCTCCCTTCTCTGGATCTTTGTACATTTTACAATGCACTGTTATCTACTGTCTTTCCCTTCATGGCTAGCTAGTATCTATGTATCTGGTAAGTATGCCTTGTCACCCTCTATTTCAGTCACTAATAAAAATGTTCAGCTGGGCTGGGTGGGGAAAGCCCAGTGGTTTCTCTCCAAGGTCATGGCAACCCACTTTCCAACAGCATATGGATATGGCATTCAGTTAGCTGTGAATCACAATACTGAAACTATACACAGGATGGCAATTTTATTTAACTGCACACGAACTTTACGGCTGCTCTGCATCGCTCGGCTTTTTGAAATTGCTTCCATAAGAACAGACTTGTAAAATTATTTAATGTCCAGCATCTCTTCATCATGAAGGAATAATTCTAATAGCTAATTTTTCCTGCACACATCCTGTGTGGAGACATAACCCGGACAGGCTTGCATCACACCCACACTTCAACAGGTGAAGAGATGGAGATTACGTGAGCAGCAGAGCTCGTTTGAAGCCAGATGACCCCCCCACCCTCCAATAAGATCAGTAAGAATGAACTTACTCTTAGTGAATCCATGCTGGCTGTGGGTACACAATTTCCTTTCTAAAATGTTCAGAAATCATCTCTTTAGAAATACTTTATAGAGCCTTATGTAGGTATAACAACAAGCCTCAAGCTCCAACCAGCCTCTTTGGAGAACCTACTGTTTTATTCTGGAAAATTGGGAATATATTTTTTGGTTTTCTAATGCCCCTCTCCCTCTCCCTAATTCCACAAAAAAAAAAAAAAAAAAAGAGAGAGAAAAAAATCATTAACAAATATTTGGCTATCTGGTTTATTAGCTCAGAATTCATTATTCAAGCTATGAATCTCGGACACATTTAGATCAGGTAGTTTTCTGCCATATTCTCAAATGAGAGCATGAACCACAGATTTGGTCTCCTTTTCCACTATAAAAATATCCTCTGATGAGGACCAAACAGGGCAGGAGGAGCAATTTCTCTGTGTTCTTTGTCAGCACTTCTGCTGTGCAGTTGTGTGACTGCCTCTGCGAGCCAGCCTTGCTGTTACTGCAGACTTTCCAAGGGTGAAGTGGGGAGGTGGCTTCAGCTTGTTTGGCAGCACCCACCTGAGGTCACAGTGGGAGGGCTGCACCTCCCTCTTATGCACTGTCTTGGTTGCAGGCTCTGCTGCATTTTTTTTTTATTAAATCATAGCTGTGTACATCGATATGATTATGAGGTGCATTTTGTTTCTTGGTGAGCTCTCTGTTCAGAAGCCTCTTTCATCAGCCCCCTCTTTCTGTGGAATGAGGAGCACCGAACGCAGAGTCTCTCCTAGAGCTCACGCCTGGAGTGCTAAACTGCTTGCTGAAGTATCCCGTTTTCAAACAGAGAAGACCTGCCTGGCTGCTTCGCTTTTCCCTCCATGACCTCCACGGCTGCTTTGCCCACAATGATTTTATCACTACCACTTTTTCCTTGGTGAGGGTAACTGAACAAAGCGACCTAACTGAAATGTAATCATCAGCAAGGCCAGTCAAGTGTCAGATATTGCAAATCACATTCTGGCATGTCGTCAGTACATCTCTCTCACCTGAGCCACTTCTGCCATCTGTGCCAGGAGCACGTCCTCCACGTGGTCAGGGGTCTTGCTGCATTCTCCCACACCACTGCTGCTCCTCAATCCTCTTCCCTCACCCTCCTGTGCCCAGAGTGTTGCCACTCTCAGGCTCCTGGCTGTCCTTCCACACAGGGAATCTCTCCTTGACACAGGGTGCTGCTACACCTCCCTCCATGCCGGGTCTGCTGCTTCTGAATGGGGCACACCCTTCCGTCGATGTATTCTAATCATGAGTCCTATCTCACCAACTGCGGTGACACCTAAGACATCATATTGACCACTCTAGGTTATAATCTCAAATTCACTTCATTTTGCTTTGTACGCTGACATATCAATATCTCAGTCTTACTTAAGGCTTCTGACATCCTTTCCTGATTTTGAGAAATAAATCCCTGGGCACCTCTCATGCTAGGACCTTATTCAGTGTGAAACCCTAACGACAGATCCTCAGGGTTTCATCCTATCTCAACTCAAGGGCCTTCACTCTGAGGCTGTGCATATTTTACCCAGAAACCGAGGTGTGTGCTCAGTCTCTCTTAATCATAAAACTGAATCCTCACGAGAAAAGTGGCCATTTCTCACTGTAATGGTGTTCATGGTTTCTGACCATGGTTCATGGTTATTCACATGTAACTATGCTAAATACTGGTTATATTAAAAATAGTTCTAAATATTTACTTACAAGGTCATTTTATGTAAGAAAATGCAACACAGAAAAGTTTGTTCTCATTGTGAAAACAACTAATGAGGATTACTTAAACAGTACAGAACCTTATTCAAAACACAAATCTTCATGTCATACAATGGACTCACACCATGTGTATTTCATTTATACAAGTAAGGCAATGGGGGTGCCAGGGAAGGATACATGATAATTTGAATAGTGCAGGGTGATTCTGTCCCTGTCCCCACACTGCATTTAATAGACATGCTCTGGTGATAGCAGAGATGGAAGAGGTGAACTGACTAATCCCTTCAGGTCTGCAATGTGGGTACCTCTGTCTAAATGTGGCTTTAGTATTTAATGACATGTATATTCTAAATTAGTATGGACCCTGGAAGGAGTCAACTACTTCATGTGGTATTTAACCAAAGAAACTGCTATAGAATATTCCAACACAGGAGAAAATGTGGTTGTTAAGTATACTATATGGTATACATACTTAATGGGCAATTTAACAGAAAAATGTAATTTTGACCATATAAAACGTCTGTCTTGTAGAAAGACTTTAGAATCTAACTCTTCCATCCCCTTCAAGTTGTGATTTGACTGCATATATCTCAAATCACATTACAAAATTACAAACACTTACAAAATGTATCTTCTCTCTTCCCACTAGATGGCGCCGTCTATAGATTTAGGAAGGGTTAGGAAAAATAGCATGCCTGTTAATCTGACTTGTAAGCATAACTTAGAATTCTAGTTTTTGTTACCTTGAATGTGGCAAATGCATCTGAAGCTATGTCAAATGTTGACATTTCGACATATCTGAAGAAATCATAAAACTGTTCCGACCACAAAATGATTTTTGCAAGTGGTTCATGTCTGATGCATTCTCTTAACATTATTCCACAATTTAGAGCTATTTCTGGAGATTCATACCTGCAAAAACCAAACAAAAAACAAACAAAAAAACCCAAACATGATTGTTCTTTTAAAACTGCAATACTGAACAGTTCAAACTTTAGAACAGGAAGTTTTGAGACGTGTGTCCTAAACAAGTAGAACATGTTTTCTGAGTAGAACATGTGCTTGGGTAAATTTACTCTAGCGCACACACACATTAGTTGGGGGTAACTACCTTCAACCAAAGAAAAATAGCCATGAGAATGATAATGTGAATAAAAGCTCATTATTTAAGCTAAAAGATTCGAAAAGAAGTGTTTAAAGTATACCATGCCACATAGTGGTTAGCTTTTAAATACGGTGTTCTCAACACTCAGGAAAAAAGCTGAATTAAAAAACAATATAAAACAAAAATACTTTTCCTAATTCAGAAATTCAGAATATCTAAACAATTCTATCAAATAAATATATAGTATCTATACTTGTTTCAATTCAGTACTCAAAATAGCACTTTGAGGCTCCAAAGCCATGTGTAGACACCACAAAGGCAAAAGCCTTTCACAGGGCCGCCCTCACCAGCGGCCTCTGTGCTCACCTGAGTCCCTCACCTCTTCCTTGCTTGTGATAAGAAAAGCCCCTCAGCCAAGCCAGAGGGTCTTCCCCTTGTGCACCAAGCCTTCAGGCCCTGACAGCCCCCTTCACCACTCACCCCTCCCTTTTCTTCTGCTCCCTTCCAAGCTGCACGCAATGGCTTTCTTTCCCATTCTCTTCTAGTTTCTTGCAGTTAAATTCTATTTTCCAACACTCCAGTGAAATAACTAATTGGTGGGCAAAGATCTCCTCTTGGATAAAACAAGCCATCCTTTCTCATAACACAGATTCTTCTAAGTGTCCTAATAGTGCTGATCTTTGCATTTTTCTCTTTAAGAAAGGGGGGGGGGGGTCCTCTCCCAGTTCTCCTGTCTATCTCTATGACGGTTGGCCCCTATTTCCTACCTGGCTGAGTTCTTTAACAGGTGCCTGCGACCTACTGATGAAAGCCCACACAATCTCCTGGGTCCCACCGTCAATACCAACCCCACTCAAGCCTGTTCCTGAACTGCATTTAGGCATTTTCTGTTGCTTCCGGGCAACCTCAGTGAAAGGTCTACCAAACATGCAACCTGTGTAAAATCAAATCTCATCTCCCTCCACAGAGTACAAAACAACTCCCCAACTCTGCTGCTTTTTCATTTCTATAATTTGGCATCATTCTTTTGTTTTAGATAGTCAGCTCTACACCAGGTCTAACAGAATTTTTTGTGACGAAGTGTTCTAGATCAGTGCTGCCCCTTATGGTAACTGCTAGCCATGGGCAGCTACTGAGCACTTGAAATTTGGCTAGAGTGACAGAGGGACTGAATTGTAAATATTTAATTTGAAATAACTTTTCCTTCTTCATTCTAAATCTTCCCATTTTCAGTGTCATTAGGCTTTTAAAAATACTTCTTTAAAATAGCTCAGCTTTATTTGTTTGTACCCATTCCCACTGCTGCATTAATTAACTCACACAGCTGCAAATGTCTCTTAACTGGTATCTTTAAGCTCTGTCTTAATAAATCTACCAAACACATTTCCAGCTTAGGAGATTAAAATTATTTCTTCTAGATAATCAAAGAGAAACCCAACACCCAGTCTCCTCCTCATCACATCTACCACTCTGGCACAGGCCTGTCCCCCGCCGTGCCATAAAACTTTCCGATTACCTCCTTACTGCTGTCCAACACATTGTGTCTACTCCTGCCCAGCAATACACCAGAAGGGTGCCTTCTCTCCTGCCTATACAAATTGTAAACTGTCAGAACTCCAATCTTAGATCCCATTCCTTTTCTTTTTATGAGACAAGAGTTTCATTTTGTCACCCTCAGTAGAGTGCCGTGGTGTCATAACTCATAGCAACCTCTAACTGTTGGGCTCAAGCGATTTTCTTGCCTCAGCCTCCCAAGTATCTGGGACTATAGGTGCCCGTCACAATGCCCAGCTATTTGTAGAGATGGAGTCTTGCTCTTGCTCAGGCTGGTATCAAACTCATAAGCTGAGGCAATCTACCCGTCTCAGCCTCCCAGAGTGCTAGGATTACATGTATGACTCCTACTGTGCCCAGCCAAGATCCCAATCCTTTTACCAGCTTTTGCCTTTTTAACCAAAACCACATTTTCTTTTCTGACATCTTGTAGTACTAATTTGTTATCTAATAATATTATCTTCTTCTACACACGCTCACCATAGATCCTCAATAAGATCAAAACCACATTCCTTCATCTGAGGTACCGTACTGCAGCTAGAATGCTGTCTGGCTCTTATCTGAAAAGTCAACTCACAAATGGCTGAATTTATCTTTGTTGATCCTTAATAGGCAGGAGACTAGAAGGACAAGGGTAAGACAGTTTAGCACAAGTTGAGCAGGTTTTGAAGGAAGTTTGTCAAGCTTCTCTAAATGATTAAACCATACACCAATGGGTACAAGGCAAACAGTTATGCTGTATGACCTATCAGCACTAAAGTGGAGAGCACATTAACATTTAAATTGCCAGTACAAAACCCTACTACCTCTGAACACAGTCTAACACTAGCAGTAAGATTTCAAATGCATACTAATATTAGCAGCACCATCCCAAATATCTAACATCAAAATACTTTTAGCCTAAGAAGATAGATACATTACATGAGTAGTTTACACTGATTAACACACTGACTGCTATGCTAGAAACAAAGTTTTTCCTTGGGGCCACAGTGGTTTATCAGGTCAAAATAGGTCAAGACACATGTGAGTTACATATATACTCAAATCTAGTATAATTCACATGGTAGTTAATGTACTAATCAACAAAAAACATAAGAATATTAAAAGGTAGTTTACTGGGCTCCTTGAGGAATTGTCTGTTTCCATGTCTGGGAAGAAATGCATAAAATGAGCAAGGTCAGTCACCTTGTGCCAGAAAGCAAGGACACTATCACAGACTAATGGGGTCTTGCCAAAGAACACAGAAGCCAATCTGGAGGAGTTACCAGTAGCAATTTGGATGTAAGTAATGACTACAATGGATTGAGAGACTAAAAAATATATATGTACACACACACACACACACATGTATTTACACATTTTTTAAAACAAAAACTTAAACAATAACTCAATGCTTACCTAAGGAAGTGGCCAGGCCACCAAAATGATGACTTTTTTATTTTTATTTTTTTGCAGTTTTTTTTTTTTTTTTTGGCTGGGGCTGGGTTTGAACTCACCACCTTTGGTATACAGGGCAGCGCTTTTACTCCTTGAGCCACAGGTGCCACCCCAAATGATTACATTTTTAAGATGATATCTGTGAACTGTCATATTAGGTGAGTTATTGTTATTCCCAAACAGATTGTATTTTCGGACAATGAAGTCATCAATGAGGAAAGTCATTCTTTATGAAGAAATACATTTAGTTATATGGAGAAAGAATAACAATCAAAAAATTTCCATTTTGAATCTAGGCAATGATCACTGAACACTAAAACCACCAAGTGAAAGGTCTACAGAAAACTCTGTTACGGACAGATCACACATAGACTGGTCAATTCAAACGTCCCCACGGGGAGTGGGCTGACCAGTGCCATGCAATAGGAAGTACCTATTCAGCACCACCCACTCCCTGGAAGTCAATCTGAATCTAAACAAATCTTTAGAGCTAACCACCAATTTAAAGCAATGTGGGATAGTGGGACATGTTAAATGAGACCACAAGAATATGAATCCAAAATGTGATTTCTCTATAAAACAACCCAGTTGCTTCAACAAATAAATGGTATACTTTTTTTTTTTTTTTGAGACAGTCTCACTATTTCACCCTGGATAGGGTGCCATGGCATCACAGCTCACAGCAACCTCAAACACTTGGGCTTAAGCAGTTCTCTTGCCTCAGCCTCCCAAGTAGCTGGGACTACAAGCCCCTGCCACCAGCTCTGGCAATTTTTTGTTGTAGTTGTCATTGTTGTTTGGCAGGACTGGGCTGGATTTGAGCCTGCCAGCTCCAGTGTATGTGGCTGGTAACCTAGCCACTGAGCTATAGGTGCTGAGCCATTTTTTTGTTTGTTTTCAAAAGAGTGTATTAACTACTATAGATTAGAAGAGAGTCATATTAACCAAATTCAGTTTGTGGCTCTTGTTTGGAAACTAACGTAAAATGACATTTTGTGGAAATCAAGGAAATCTGTAAGTGGTGCTGTGACTGTTACTGCGTTACATATTATGTACTAGGGACGAATCCTGAAGTGATACCACATGTGAGAAGGAAAAAAGGAGGCAAAGAATAGAGGACACAGAACAATAGAACATTAACACCTGCTGCAGCTGAGTTGTGGGTAGGGACGGGTTTGTTATTATTCCTGCCAATGGTATGTATATTTTCAATAACAAAGTGAGGGGTCTGCTGGATCCCAGTACCAGGTGCATACTCCATGCTTCTCCTCTCCCCTCTTCCTGGCTGAGATTTCTGCTCTGGCAAACTTGGCAAGCTTTAAACTTTAAATTGTATCTCAATGGCTTGGCACCTGTAGCTCAGTGGCTAGGCCACCAGCCACATACACTGGAGCTGGTGGGTTTGAACCTAGCCTGGGCCTGCCAAACAATGACAACTACACCCCCTCCCCCCATGGCCAAAAAAAAAAAAAATAGCCGGGCGTTATGGCAGGCGCCTGTAGTCCCAGCTATTCAGGAGGCTGAGTGTGACACCATGGCACTCTACCCAGGGCAACACCTTGAGACTCTGTCTCAAAAATAAATAAATAAATGAACAAATTGTATCTCGAAAGTCCCACTTGACATGTTTACCAATGTTTATACATGCTTCTGGCTACTCCAAATTTGAAAATGTAGGCAGAGTCAACTAATTTATGGGTGTTAATAATCACTGGTTTCTACAACAGAAAAGGAAATATTGGCTTTAAAAATACAAAGGCATCTGGAAGCTGGTCTAAGAACATCAAAATTTTAGGCTACTCACTACGTGTTTACACACACAACTGTGAATTGATAGAACAACAAATGAGATGCCAAGAGTTCTGTATGGCAACATCTGAAAGTAACATAGATGGTTAGAAATAGAAAGGAGGAAACAGAATGCCGGCCTGCAACACATGCACTGACTCATGCTTTGTCTAAACAAGTTGGAACTTGAGGGAAGTGTTAAACCACAGAGATATGAATCAGAGTGAGGCAACTATAAAGCCAGGAGTAGGAGAGCAAGCTGATTCATGCCAACAGCCATGCCAGTAACGTGCTTGCCCCCAATTTAAGAGACCACCACCAGGTTAAACAGATGCACTTTATACCCAGAGCTGGTGGACAACTCTGGTGTGAAACGACAGGGGGTTACCTTGCCAGTCAGGTAGGCTCAGAGATGAGAGAGAAGAGGATTTCTTTTTCTTTTCTTTTTTTTTTAAGTTTTAGTTTTTAGGCTTTTTTTGATTTTGTTTTTAAACTGACAAGACTACCCAAACATTAATGCCTGCTTAGTCCAGTAGTAACTCCAGGAAGATGCACAAATTAATAGGTTAGTGATGGACACACAGAGGTAGAAATCAAAGGGTACTGTGAACTGTGAACACATGCTTTGTGACTGAACACTGTGCGAACACATGTGAACACATGCTTTGTTGACAGAACAGAGAGAAGCTCTCTAGCATCCACGCTCCATTTATAAGGCAGCTTTTACCACCTTACAGTGTGCACATTATGTCCAGAGATGTCTTTAAATATAGGATGTAATTAACATTTTAATATTAGAAAACAGAAATAAGACCACAGAAGATGTATGTTTTTTTCCTTCAGTCATGCTTGACTTAACGACTTTAAAGGCTTACTATTAATTTAACTTTAAACTCTTATCTACAGGGAATTTTCAAACTCAATTTAGCTCACAGGTTGAATTTTAAGGAAGGAAAGGTGTTGAAGATCTATGGAAAATTATCTAAACTACAGAGAGAATGCTTCCTACATTCATCATCCTGTTTTTCCACAAGGCAATTTTTCCTTTTTATTTTAAACTAAGAATATAAATTTTATTATATTGTACATACCCTTTCAATAACATGAACAAAATATTCTGTTGGGTGCAGATGTATTCAACAGTAGGAGTTCTTGTACCAATTTGTCTTCTGAGAATATTGTTGAAAATTTGAGCCACGTCTTTTTTGCCCTATTAGGAATACAATCATTAAAATATTTACCTGACTAAACATCAAAATGCCCATTCACCCTCCCGAATAAACCTAAATAAGCCACTGTATATTTATAGTTATGACTGAATACCTGACTTTAATGTGTGTAAACATTAAATTTTCTTACCTCTTCATTTGTAATTCCAAATTCTTAAGTTTTAATAGTATACTACTTTTAAATGAACAATGTATTGACAAAGTGAAATCTCACTACATTCCACATATAATTTCAACCATTTCTAATTCTCAGGATCACACTCAGATATGAAAAACAAAACTTTACTGTACGTTAACAACCTATAGGGAACTGAAGCTTACTCAAATGGAACAAGTAGCTTCAATAGAACCTTGCATTGTGAACAATATCTGTATTGTTCCTTTTGTAGTGATAGAAGGAGAGAAAACTGTAGTCTGCTGTTATAAAAATAAAAGAATTCTGCAAAAAGCTGAGCTTTAAGGGCAAGCAGACATATCTCCCAATTAAACTAGTTCCACTTAGGAAAGATTTTATATAGATTAATGACAAAGGTGCTAAGTATCACATGATACAGTGGTTCAGAGATCAGAACTTCATTACACCACTGTACAAAATAGATGGACCCATCCGGTAAAACTTCCAATCAGAAAGTTGCACAAGAAATTAACAAAGGGAGACCGGAAGAGATGCTTCAGAATTGCCACTTCTTATGAGGCTGACAAGCTCTTAGGACAGTGAGTGAAATGTTAGCTTCTCAGCATCCTCCCTAAAACACAAACATCATACTGGGGCCTGTGCTAGCTCAGAAGCAGTAACGGCACTCTCTTAAGAACCAGTCTCAGGGGCACACATTTCTTTTAAGTTGATGTCTCTAAAGACCGGAATGTCAGTGTCCAGGTTGGGGAGCAGGGTGGGTGGGGGAGATAAGGGAGAAGTTACTACATGCTTCAGTGCATCTCCAACTTAGCAGAAGAAATAAAATTTGTTGTTGTTGGAATTTGATACACTCATTAAAAATACAAGAAATCAGCTATACAAATGGAAATATCCTATTTCTATCAGACGAAAATAAATTTTTATTTTCTTTTACTATCAATGTTATGTTTAAGTGACCTATGAACCATATCCTCTCATCTTCCTCCAAAATTTAATCTTGCTCTGTGTCTGTCATTTTTCTCCCCAGAAACATGTACTTGTCTTTCAAGCACCTGCAGTCACCCAACCCCTCAGGCTGATAAAACACTGGGCCTTAAGATAAGGCATGCTCATGACAAAAGTCAAAGAGGAAACTGCCCATGACCTTGACAAAGTGCATCACTATGACATATGCTTCCTGGACTAGTTTACTTAAGACTGGTATCAAAGACCAGGGTTCTTACTGTTAAATTCACTAAATACAGAGACTCCCAAAAGTCATCAGTAAAGTTGCCATAGGAAAAATGAGAAATTATAGCTAAATGTATTCTATTTATAAAATATTCATTACAAAATTTTATAAAATATTCTGTACATGTTGGCCACCTCTTTGTAAAATTTTGTAATGAATACTTTGAAATAAAGTTACATTTAGCTATAATTTCTCATTTTCTCTATGTATTTTGACTTTAGTGGTGACTTTTAGGACCCCTGTATTTAGCATGGCACGATTCAGCTGTAGTAGCGTGGGCAACAATCTCAAATGCCTACTAGGAGAGAGAAGGAAGTGTGAATGGGTAAAGCAGGCCCTGGGACAGAAGTACAATCTCTGGTGAACCCAGGAGTGGATGCCTTGTGCTGCTGCTCTGACCAGCTCAGGGACCAAGTGGCACTACAGGATCAATGTTGCTAGAGCTAAATTTGTCAAGAGAAGCCAGAAATTGAGAATTGTATAAAACATCTCCTGCTACTTAAATGTTATGTTAATTTAAAGTTTAAAAGCGGTGCTGAACAAACAGAACACATACAATCTCTGCTGTAGTGAGTATCAACACGTAAAAAAATGGGCCTGACTGGATGTACCCTAAGACCTATCTACCTCCAAAATTCCAGTATTCCATGGTCTTCCAGAGACTGTTTGTTCTTTAAAGCCAAACTCCATATGCAATATGGTAGAATAGAGGGAAAAACCCTGTCCCAAGCCTGAGACCCCCTTGGGTCTCTGCCCTGGTTCTGCTCATTAGGCAGGGAGCCCGGGCATGCTGACAGATGTCAGTGACCCCCACCAAGAGCCCGACAAGACCCTAAAATGCTTCAAAGGAGAGAACACATGAGAAATGACCAGAAACAGGGTGCTGCTTTTGAAAAAGAAGAAACTGATTTCTTACCTCAAAGTCAATGAGCTGCAAATCAGCTACCAGGGTGCTAAGGAGCCCGCTGTTATACAGCTCCTGAGCAAGCTGTGCCACGGCTTCTGTCTGTGGCTCTTTTTCATTTGTGCCATATAGAATTTCCTTCATAGCAACCAGATTTTTGGAAACTTCTTCTGTAGCCTGATTTGGGGGCGGGGTGGGGAAGAGGAGAAAAAAATTCATTTTAACAAACATATACCTACATTTGTTCAATAACTCTTTGCATTAAAGATCCTCTACATTACAAACCTATGCATAAGAGGCAAAGGTGGGAAAGATCCACCTGTCCTCAGGAGCTGGACACAGTGTATGCCTCCTGCACATGGGGGCCAATGTGCTTTGCTCTACAGGAAGTCAGCATGCACACAGCAGACACCTGAACACTGAAGCCAAGTTTACGTACAGTAGAAACAGAACAGGCAGAAAAGGCTCATGGAAGAGGCATCTGAGGTAACTCTGAGAATGAAGAGACTTTAGAGGTACAAGCCAGGGAAGAGAGACAGAGGAAAGTGCAGGTTCTGTCTCAGAAAAGGTGTGGAGGGATAAGGGAGACATAGCAGAAAATGAAACTGAAAATGGCTTTCAGGGCAAAGGTAAGTTGTTGGTGATAATTAAAAAGACATAAAAGATGGGGAGGGAGGGTAACTGGCGAGAACACACCTACGCAACATTGATCCTGTAGTGCCACACATCTTACAAGGGTACATGTTAAATTTACTAAATGTAGGGTATAAATGTCTTAACACAATAACTAAGGAAAAAAAAAAAAAAAGACATAAAGGAGCTTCTGGCCAAGATGGAGGAAGACTAATGAAGATATATGAAACCAATGACTGTCACAGGACTTCTGGCAATATAGAACTGAGATTCTGAGAGAAGAAAAACTGATGAAGGGACCTTAACAATTCCCCTAGCTTATTGCCAGGCCAGAGCACAGGGAGGTGGAAGCCAGAAGAGGTAGAGGAGGCAGAGGTGGGAATCTAGGGAGGCCAAGGAGACTAGAATTCACAGGGCAGAGTACCAGAGAAGAGAGCCATGCAGACAGAACATGTCAGAGGCCAGCAGAGCCCTACTCCCATCCTCAGCTGAGTACTGACAAGTGTGTGTGCTCACATGGCTGGAAACAGCTCTTGTTCCAATCAGTCTACAGGGAAAATTTCATATTCACAGGGCATCAGGCAGAATATTTGTGGGTTCTGCCTCAGTAGTAACATAAAATTAGCCCTATACCAAACTCTGCTCTAGTCCTGCCCAACAAGGCTTAACATTAAGCCTAGAAAGGATGAAAACTAGAAAGTATGATCAAGAATGAGCAAATCAACAGAAATATCCCTGAAAATGATGCAGTTGATAGACTATATTTAAATAAAGGCATGAAAGTATTAGGTTTCAAAAGTTTTGTCTGTTTTAATGTCATGTGTTTTTGTAGCTCCATATCTCAATAAATATTTATTCTACTGTGTTGTGGTATATACTGATCGATGGAGAATTTTGTACTCTATACATTGATGCTGTTCATTTTTTTCT
>CAUYPK010113852.1:0-39153 GCA_963574355.1 Loris lydekkerianus | reverse complement strand
CCCCCCCGCCCCCCCCCGCCCCGCCCCCCCCCGCCCCCCCCCCCCCCCCCCCCCCCCCCCCCCGGGAAGAGGAGGAGAATTCATGCTTGAATGAATGAATGAATGAATGAGGAAATCCCATTATAGCAGTATATCATCAATATTATTCTGGTGACAGGATGTGGAAGAGGGAGATCCAGATAGGGAAGAATCAATTGCTGACTTCTTTGCCTTCAGGTGTCAAATGTGATACTCTCAGTTCTGTCTATTCATCAGTAAACTGACACAAATTTAGGGAGCCCATGCTCAACAGGAAGGGAAGAAGGGAGCAGGGGTCCTGCATAGGAGGACATGAAACGCCCAGTCCAGGAAACCATCTGCTTTGCTAAGCAACCTCAAGTGGGTAACTTCTGGAAAGAGAGGAAGTAAGGCAGGCAGGTGATGGGGTTCTTAACAGAAATACCTAACTAAGCACTCAAGCACTTGGACCATTTGTTCTGGGGAAGGCCACAGGCCTCGGGCGTTCGTCCAGTCTCTGCTGTCTCCTTCCTCTCCCCCCACCTAAGGCAATGCGCAGGGTGTAGGCACCTTCTGGGCAGGGGTAAGGTCAGCTAGTTGGGTTTCCAGGACCTGCTCACAGAGATAATCCGAGTTTACCTCCTGGCCGGTGCTCAATAGATGGAAGAACACAGATGTTCAATACTCTCTCTCTCTCTCTCTTCAAACTGCACTAGAAACGGAAGGGCTGATGCAAGAACCTCCTTCAACAGACACATCTCCATGCTGGCACCTTCCCTTGGAGTCTGGCTTCACTATGACACAGGGGCTAGCCGGTCTCCAGGCTGCATTCACCCACTGCAGCTCCTTGGCCACAGACTTTCTCGTTTGCAGCTGCGCCTGCCTGAATTATTTCAGACTCCGGAATTTTTCCAACCTCCCATGACTGGCTGGCTGTGAAACAGAGCGTAAAATGCCAGTCATTTTTTTTTCCTTTCAGATTCCATAGTCATCTGACATCATAACAGATTTCAGGCTCAAACTGTCACAGTCTGGACTCAAACAGCTCTTGCCAGCCTCTGAAGGATAAGAGGCAGCTTGGCATAATGCAAAGAACCTTGAACTTGGGGTTGTTATAGGTTGGGGGTTCAAATTCTAGCTCTACCATTTACTGACAGCAGAGCCTAGAGGGGTGTCCTAACCTCTCCAAGTCTTGGTTCCAGTGTTTACCCAAGGCTCTTCCGCTGTGGCAGACCCCTTCTTCTCTGCTGGAGGAGGGAGGCCATAAACAAACCAACAAGAAAAATACCAGATGGTGATAAGTCCTGCTCAGAGATTTAAAATGGGCGATGTCAGAGGGCGTGGGTGATTGCAGCTTCTGATGGGAGTGGCCGTGAAAGGCCTTTCCAAAGAGGTGACAATGAAAATAAGACCTGAGTCAGAGAAACCAGCCAGAAAGAAGCAGGGGGAGCATGCCAAGCCGAGGGAACAGCTAGTTCGTGACCTGAAGGCTGAGCTGCACTTGAAGTTCAGAAAGAAGCCATGGGACTGAGAGTAGTGTGCAGGGGGTAAGGAGAAAGGTGGTGTTGGAGATAGGCCGGGACCAGATCACGAGGCGGCTCCAAACTGGGGTGCTCATGATGACCAACCAGGGGCAGGAAAAGATATTCAAACTTGTAGGTACATTTACCTTTGAACCCCAAAATATAAGAAGTAAACTCAATCTATTTTACTATATCATTGCTAGCAATGTACCTTTAAATTCCAAACAAATATGCCTATAACGAGGTTGCATACTCAAACTTTTTGGGTGGGAACACACAATAAAAGTTTAGACATCACAGATGGAGGGTTTTGTAAGAAAGTGAGGAATGGGCCTGGGGCACTGGCTCATTCCTGTAATCCTAGCACTTTGGGACGCTGCGGAGAAAGGATCACTTGAGGCCAGGAGTTCGAGACCAGCCTGAGCAGGAGGGAAACCCCACCCACCCCATGCACACACCCATCTCTACAAAAAATAGATTATCTGGGCATGGTGGCTTGTGCCTGTAGTCCCAGCTACTCAAGAGGCTGAGGCAGGAGGATCTCTTGATCCCAGAAGTTCAAGATTGCAGTGAGCTATGATGGAGCCACTGCACTCTGGCAAGGGAGACAAAGCAAGACCCAGTTTCCAAAAAAGGAAGAAAGAACATGAAAGAAAGTAAATTAACTTCTCCATGCTCACGAGAGAAAAACTCAATGAAATTCAAGCAGGAGGAACGGGTGGGGTAAATTTACACCTAAAGGGTACTCGGCATGGGTATCTGGCCCACTACCTGTAGACACACCTACAAATCAGGCTTTAACCTTACAAATGCAAACTGTGGAATCTGTTTGTACCCCACATTAATCTGAAATTTATAAAAAATGAAAGAAAGTGAGGAATGGGATATGGAAGCTTCAAAGAGTTTTAAGTAGGGGAATGGCTGGAGCTGGCTGATATACACCATGGAATATTATGCAGCCTTAAAGAGAGATGGAGACTTTACCTCTTTCATGTTTATGTGGATGGAGCTGGAACATACTCTTCTTAGGAAAGTATCTCAAGAATGAAAGAAAAAGTATCCAATGTACTCAGCCCTACTATGAAACCAATTTATAGCTTTCACATGAAAGCTATAACCCAATTATAGCCCAAGAATATGGGGAATGGGGAGAGGGAGGGGAGGGGAGGGAGGAGGATGAGTGGAGGGAGAGTAATTGGTGGGACCACACCTATGGTGCATCTTACAAGGGCACATGTGACATTTACTAAATGTGGAATATAAATGTCTTAACACAATAATTAAGAAAATGCCATGAAGGCTATATGAAGTAGTTTGATGAAAATATTTCAAATTATATATAAAACCAGCACATTGTACCCTATGATTGCATTAATGTACACAGCTATGATTTAAATAAATAAATAAATAAATAAATAAATAAATAAATAATGAAGTCTCGTTCTCCATAGAATGGAGCCAACATCCCAGTCCACAGGACCCACAGAATCCGTCTGGACCCCCACTAAGACAATACATTTGCCCCTGTTAACACTGCATACAGAAATGGTGTGAAGCCTAGAAAGTGTCAGAGCTATTACTAACTACCAAATTATCCCCGATAATCCAGTGAATGTCTAATCCAGTGATTGTCAACCAGTGTGCCATGAGAAGATCTCAGGTGTGCCGCGAAAATCTTTAAACACCATTAATTAAATTATTTTTGAAAGCAGCACAGTAAGTATATTCTTTTTTTTTTAATTCTTTTTTCTTTGATCAACATAAGTATACTGTGGAAGTTTATACGTTCAAGTGCACTGTGAGATTAAAAAATTGTTGAAAAACACTGTTCTGATCAATTGAACAATCAATTGCTCTAATCAATCTAACAAAAAATATTCCTGCTCAGTTGGGTTAAAAATTTCGACTGGCCTCTAATTTCACATTGCCTGTCCTCACCTCCTCTTTCTCTGTATTCAGCATACCTCTCCTTTCCTAAAAGGCTTATTTTTCTATGTACCTAACACCTAGGCTGAGAAAATAATCTGTTTATTTCTCCTTTTAGAGATTCATAATGTTCCCTGTGTGTGGAAAGACCTGAGAAGTTCTGTGATTTAAAAAGCCAGTTTATGGGGAGGGATCATGGTATCTAGCACACCTCTTAGGGGTGGGACACAATTATAAGAGGGACTTTATCTAACAAATGCAATCAGTGTAACCTAATTCTTTGTACCCTCAATGAATCCCAAATAATAAAAAAGTAAAAGTAAATAAAAAGCCAGTTTAACTTTATCTAACCCAGTGGCTGTCAACCTGGCCACATATTAGAATCACCTGGGGACCTTTTCAAACCACTTACACCTGCGTCTTGTCCTTAAGAGGGACTTAGTATTATTACCTGGGCAGTAGGAGTTGTCAAAGCTTTCCAGCTGAGTCTACTGTGTGGTCAAAAGTGTCCCAACTTACTTTGTTTTGTTTTTTTTCTCTTGTCCACATTAGTAGAGTGCTGTGGGGTCATACTCACACCAACCTCAAATTCTTGGGCTTGAGCAATCAATCCTCCTGCCTCAGCCTCCTGAGTAGCTGGGCCTACAGATGCCCAGCACAACACCTGTCTAGTTTTTCTATTTTTTAGTAAAGAAGGGGCCTAGATTTTTTTTTTTTTTTTTTAATGTAACACCTATTCACAGCCCCATGGAACTGAGTTGGTGTTCTGCAGAACACACTTTGGGGAAGGCTGGACTAAGGCAGGGTTTCCCAAATTTGACTATACAGAAGAAGCAAAAGGGACTGCAAGGAAGAAAAGAAAATCTTCCAGGAAAGTAAGTTGGTATGGGAAGCAAGCAGGCTGAATTCCTCATAGATCTCCCAACTCAGGGTAAAGTGCCCAGTCGGGGGAATGTCTACGTGACCATCCCTGAGTGGGGATTCAGCAGTGCAGGTGGGCTAAGACACTTAGAGTCCTGATCAGTAGTTTAAATTAGAGAAGTTGAGATAACTCAAAGGGACGAAACTTGTTTTTCCCCTTCTCTTCTCCCTGTATACCAGGCGTCCTCAAACTGCGGCCCGCGGGCCACATGAAGCGGTGTGAATTGTATTTGTTCCCGTTTTGTTTTTTACTTCAAAATAAGGTATGTGCAGTGTGCACAGGAATTTGTTCATAGTTTTTTTTTTAAACTATAGTCCGGCCCTCCAACGGTCTGAGGGACAGTGAACTGGCCGCCTGTTTAAAGAGTTTGAGGACGCCTGCTGTATACACTATCTCCACTTCAGATGTTCCATTACCCTATCTCCCTGTTTATCCTGCCACTACCTTTTACCCACCTTCCTCACAGCCATAATCTCCCCTCTCTCGTTTTTTAACCTTGACTGCTGAGCATTCTTGCTCGTTTACTCTGTGGCTGCACCCAGCAAAAGATCCCAGAAAAGCAGGACAGGCTGTTGCACGGTTTCAGGCTGCCACCGGGCACATGAAGCAGTGTATGCCCTTTCAGGTTGCCAGGCTTTATGCTGTAAGTTTGGTGTGAAGTCTCTTGATTTTTCCAGCTTCATCTCCCTTGCTGACCACCATCCCAGGCTGGGGTCCACAGGAACCTCAACAAGTTGGGACACTGTTGGCCACACATTAGAGTCACCTGGGAAGCTCTGACAACTCTTACTGTCCAGTTAACAATCCTGAAGGTCCAGGGCTGTGGCTGGAGAATCTGAAGTTTCAATAGGTCCCCCACATTGTTCTGATGATCTTCTGAGTTTGGGGCATCAATCATGGTAATTCAGGCACTGGATGAGCAGGGTGGAAGGTGAGCTTCCTCAAGTTTCTTGGATTAGGGGGTTTCTGACCTTTCTACCACCTCCACCCCCAGTCTGCCACCCCCAGAGAGAGCAGCCTAATTAGCAGCCACACCAGGCAGGCACTGGGCTGTGGGTTTGGCTGGGTGGTCGGGGAAGGGTGTGTCATCACTAATCTGTGCATTACCTGGTCCTTTTCACTCTGGGCCCCAGTTTCCTGATCTGTGAAATAATAAAGTGATCTCTAAGGCCCCTACTCAAACTTCCCATATCTCTGTGTGCCTCTGCTAGTGTAGGTTCATGAACGGCATCGCCAGCTGGTGGAGATTAAACACAAATGGCTCTCCTTCACTGCCTCTTTCAACCCTGCAGAATGAAAAATATCCAGAAGTAAACATGTAGGCTCTGGTATCTGAGCCTGCCTCAGACCATGAGCAGTGTGGCCTTGGGCAAGTTACTTGAACTTGCTAAACCTCAGCTTCCCCTTCTGCAAAATGGAAAGAATTGTGTTATGCACACCACATGGGCTGCTACAGGAATAAAATGGGAGTTTGGATACAGAGTATTGGTGCACGTACCTGGTACCCATTAAGAGCTCAATAAATGTCTGGTGGTGGTGTAGCATTCATGTAGAGTAAGAGAGGGCCACCCTATAAGCCTTGTTGTTCGTTGTAGTAAGATCCACAACCCCTGCATGGCACTGCAGTAACTCATCCCTCACGATGAGTCAGGTTTTGTCCGGGGCCCTGACATCCTTAATGCAGGAAGAAACACTCCCAGCTCTAAGTGAGTCGGTGTTCAGTGGCTCCAGGGCTGCAGGCCACAAGGGGACCCAGTCTCAGTCCTCAGAACCACCAGTGTGTGTGGCTAGATGGAGCCCAGAAGATCTTAAACAGTACCATTTAACAGATCAGCGCTGTTAAACTTAACCCACTGGACAAAACTGGTTGGTCCTGCGAGGTGAAGGAAGTCAGCAGGGGAAGCCCCTCGGCATAAATGTATGCGGCTCTGTCAGGCCCGTGGGCCGAGGGCCACAGAATCGGGGACAGCAGTTCACAAGGCTCACAGTCCTCCCACCACGGGGGAACGGAGAGAGAAGGAGCCTCACTGGGGTGCCAGAACTTGCCAGTTGGAGGCTATGAAGGAAGAGGGCAGGGGACACTAACATTTATTCAGCACCTTCTGAAGGCCCCACAGCCACTCTGGTGACATCTAAGCCTGCCAGACACTGCACCAGGTGCCCTACGTAGATTTTTGCATCTCATCCACATGACACTCCCCAGGAGGAGATAGTCAAAGCCAGGGCAGGCAGTCAAGGAAGTGAGTTTTCAATTGCATTTCATTTCAATTAACTCCAATATTAGTAACCACGTGTGGCCAGTGGCCACTGTGTCCAATAGCACAGCTCTAGACACTGCTTGAAGGTCGTTTTATCTACACTCAGGGCTTCATCCTCTATGCATACCCTGAGCTCTCCCCCAAATCCCAGCTCCAGTTGATCAACCCGCCTGTTGGACAGGTGTCTCTTAGCAAAAGCACCTAAAATCCAGCTAGTGTAGAACAAAACCAACCACATTCTTCGTCAAATTCCATCTTCAAAATCTGCCCGAATGCCCCCAATCGCTGGCTCAGTCCCTGCTGTCCCCTTGCTTTTGTGGCCTCCTCACTAGGCCCCCAGGCTTTCACTCCAGGGACTCCCTTCCCTCCTCCACCTGGCAGCTGGAGGGATTCTTTACAAATGCAAATCTAGGTGACTCCTTTTCCTTCCTGCACCCACCCACCCTGGCAGCCTCTGCTCTCAGGATCAGACCCCAAGTCCTCTGATCTTCCTCTCCCCACTCTGCCCACACCCTGGGGTGCCCTCAACAGCCACTGGTCAGGCAGTAGCTGAGCCTGGGCTGAGCCTGGCCTTCTCTCAGAGGCCTCCTCACTCAGTGCCCACAGCTGCTGCTCAGACCTCAGCTGGGGCCAGGGCTTGACGGGTAGGGACCTCACACAGGGGCTCAAGGCACCACGCTTAGGAGGGCCCTAGGCTTGGTTTAAGGCTCTGTTGTCACCATTTTGAGATTCTTAACACTTTTGAACAGGAGGGACCACATTTTCATTGTTCACTGGAGCCCACACATTCTGAAGGCAGTCCTGACTAGGGCTATCGGTCCTTCCATGTGGCCTGGGCTTTCTGGCAGCATGGCAGCTGGGTTCCAAATACAGGAAAAGAGAGAGGAACACAGCCCTTCTGACTTTTCTCCTTTAGGGATTCACTCAAAGTCCCTTGCTGGGGGGAAGCCTTCCCAGCCCTCCCCTTTCCCCAGTTTCTCTGACAATCTCTAGAGGATTATGTTTCTTCCCAGCAGCCCTATACTTTTGGGGGGAGCTACAAAGCCCACGAGGGCCGGAAGCTGGGTTCTGCTCATCTCTGTGCCCTGGCGCCCAGCAGCACACCTGGCACATGGTACAATCTCGATGAACACCTGCTGAGTAGATGGATTAATGAAAAGTCACAGAGTCCGGAGGAGCTTACAGAGCTTCGATTTGAACCCCAAACTGTCTGACTCTGAAGCTCATGCTTTTTCCCTAGGCAGGGAAGCAATGGGTGGGCTCAAAGGCATCAAAGTCAAGTGCTGGTTTCCAACACTAACTTTGCCACTTAGGAGCTTTGTGACCTTGGGCGGCTATTTAAATTTCCAGACCCTTGTATCCTCATCTATAACACAGAAATTATAGGCTTATGGAAGATAAAATAAAGTACAAGTAAATTACTTAGCAGAGTCTCTGATACTCAGCACTCAGTAAATGTGAGCTACTCCCAAGTATCCCTAAACACAGCCCAGCTCTCCTCTGCCCCTAATGTCTTCCCAGGTAAGCTGGCCATTGTCACCAACAGTCAAAAGGCTCCAAATTGTACTGAGTGTTCAAACCGTTTCCTGACAATCCTTCAATTTGCAAATTAAAAATGTCAGTGCTCACCTTGAATGAGCCGGATAAGGATGGGATGGCAGTCCACAGTGCTCTAGATTTAATCAAAGAAAAATAACCAACAATATCAATTTAAAAAAAAAAAAAAAAACAGCACCTGATGTACACTTTCCAAATTACTGCTCTTCGCCTTTCCTTCCTTTATGTAGACTGCAGTGAAATTACCTTTCTTGGAAAAATCTCGGCCACACAGAGCATGCTTGTCTCCACGCAAAGCTGCACACATTTTTAGCATCCACTTGCGGTTTTATTGTAGAGAGTACAATACGAGGCAAGACAGTTTATCACATTTGGTAGGCTTGTCCCTCATTTTTCCAGCTGCCAGTTCTATTTATTTCTTTGTAAGGACAGGTTTGACACGGAGGGTGGGAAGGTAGGGGAGGCATCCCAGGGCTTTGCAGTCCAGCCTTCCTGCACTATCTGCTTTGGTTGTACAACATTCCCAAGAGCAAAATCCCATCTTACATCGCAGGGTGCAGAAAGGAATCTGGAGCAGCCATCTAGGGAGTGACTCTGGGCTCTTGCCTGCATGGTACAACCTAGAACACAGAGGACTTCCCAGAATCACTGCCTGTCACCATTCTGGTCTTCAGGGACGTTCCTGGGAGTCCCAGTAGAGCCCATTAATGACCCTTCACCCCCGCCCTCACTCACACTCCTTGGCATGTGAATTTGCAATTCCTTCCACTAAAGAGAATCTATTAGTAGTTCTCTACCCCTTGACTTTGGGTTTGATAATGTGATTGCTTTTCTGATTCCCAAGAGAATGAGGTAGGAGTAAGCACCTGCCCCATCCAAGCCTTGCATTTTCACCCTATTACACCTCTGCATGGCCATGAGAAGTATGGCTTCTGGTAGCTGCTGGGTACACTCAAGGCAGATCTGAGCCCAAATCTCAGTGAGGATCTGTGGCTTGAAACACACTGGCCTCATTGAGCCTCAAATGTTTCAGCTGCCTCACCTGCCCCCACAGACATGTAAGGCAGTTATGAATAGTTGTTGTTTTTAGGGTTTCAGGATGATTTGTTGTGCAGCAATAATACAGGACAAGAGAGTGAGCATCCACTGTGTGCTAAGTATGGTGCTAAGCGTTTTGCACTCATGGTCACATTTAAGCCCGCCAGGTGCCTGCAAGTTAGGTACTAGTTATGCCCATTTTACAGATAACCACAATGAGGCTCAAAGAGGGACCTGCCCAAGTTCATACAGGGGAGAGCACGGTTCTAAATGTTTTCCATGTATTACCTCATCGAGTCCTCACAACAATCCTAGGATGTTATTTTAAAGATGGGGAAATGGCAATGAAAAGGTTGAGTGACTTGTCCAAGGTCAAAGCAGCCAGGCTGGTGGGATAGTCAGGGCTCAAAGGCAAGGCCCATCTGACTCCAGAGCCCAAGCTCAGTGGGGATCACAGAGGGCCTACCTTGGAGGAGGGTGACACAGAACACTCAGAGGGAGACAGTAGGAGCCGAGGCTGGAGAGTTTAGACTTTACACACCAGTCTCCACCAGGGGAGGGGCAGTAGGAATCAGAAATCACCTTTAGTTTTCTCACAGCAACACCTGGAGATACATGCTTACCTTCTACTTGTTTAATGCTTGACTTCTACCTACTAGACTGTAAGCTCCTAGAGGACAGGGATTTCTGCTCGTTTGGGTCACCAACCCATCCCCAGAGCCCAGGAAAGGGCCTGGCACATAGTGGGTGCTCATTAAGCAACACTTACTGAGTGAATGAAGGATAGTGCAGATTGGCTATAAATTGGCTGAGACCATCTCATGCTCACTTATGGAACATTCTCCTGGCCTCAACAGCAACTTTGAGTCCTGGGACAGTGGCACTAACCCTTTAAGCAGGAAAGCCAGGGCCTCTTTAAGGAGCAGCCCAGTAAGTTACCAGCTCAATTCATGGAGCACTTCTGCCAACAGGCACTGTCCTGAGCAGTCTATACATGACCTCATAATCATGATGACAACCCCAAGGGTCAGGTACTATCACAACCTTGTGCCCCACCTGTTTTATAGATGAGGAAACTGATACCCAGAGAGGTAAAGTGACTTGTTCCCTAGCTAAGAGAAGTAGCAGAGCCAGAACTACAACCACTTCTCTCTGCCACCGAGAGGGGCAAACTTTTCAAGGTCATCCGGTCCAGTGCTTTCATATACAGATGTGGAAACTGAGGACACAGAGTGGAAGCACCTTGCCCAAGTGAGGGAGCTGCCCAGGAATACAGTGGGGGCTGCGCCTGGGTCTCTAGTCGCCTGGCTAGATCCCTCTTCCATGAAGACAACAGGCCCCCAGAGGACAAGGAAAGAAAGGAAGCCAACTCCACCAAGCCCAGGCAGGCGGGGCGGGCTTCCCTGGCTGGCGGCCATGCCAGGCTGTGTGTGTGTTCTCAGCACAGCCCCCTCCAGAGACTGGCTTCCCTTCCCAGCATGAGCTGGCAGATCTGTCACCTGCTGCCGTGGCTCCAGCCCAGACTCGAGGATTTCCAAGTGTCTGCTGATGGCAGCTCTCCTGAAGTTGCTCTGCAGGCAGGACAATGCTGGACAGCTATGCCAGTGCTGATCCCTTGCTGGAGCCCACCACTTGTATGGTGGTGCCTTAAAGAAAGAGTGAGGCTAAATAAAGGGAAAAATGTGTAGGGGCGTGGTGGCTCACACCTGCAGTCCTAGCACTCTGGGAGGCCAGGGTGGGTGGACTGCTTAAACTTAGGAGTTAAGAGACCCAGCCTGAGCAAGAACGAGACCTCATCTCTACTAAAAATAGAAAAAATAGCCAGGTGTTGTGGCAGGTACTTATAATCCCAACTACTCAGGAGGCTGAGGCAATAGGATCACCTGAGCTCAACAGTTGGACGTTGCTGTGAGCTGTGATACCACGGCACTGTACCCAGGGTGACAGAGTGAGACTCTGTCTCAAAAAAAACAATCCTAGTAAATTCAGACCATTTGGACCATTTAATGACTACTTACTATTTGATCCATACCATGACCTTGATAGGTCACTATTACCATTATTCCTATGTAATGATGTGCCAAGTGAAGTGCAGAGCCAAGGTAACACTGCTTAATAGTCACAACCATTGACAGCACTTGACATGTGCCTGACATTTGGGGTGTGCAGTTTGTGCACCGCTTACTTCTAGGGCGCACCATTCACACAAACTCAACTGTGACCAGTCCACTCTGAAGTGGAGCATTGTACTACCTGGCCAACTGCAGGCCATGTCCAGACGGGTGATGCCCGAGGCAGGCAACGCCAATCAGCACCTGGCTTCCTCACTCCGACATTTGCTCACCAGATCAGAGTGCTGCAGAAAATCAACGGGGCCCTGGGTTTGCGCCAACCTGGGTTTGCCTCTGGGATGTGCCACTTCGTACTGATGTGAGACCTGGGGGGAGTGCCCGATCTATACATGCTGCATTCTCCTCATCTGCAAAATTGATGATACCAATAGTACCTTCCCAGGGGTGGGCTGGGAGGTTTCCACGTGCTGAGACACAGAAACAGTCCCTGGCACAGCTGGCATTTGGGACACAATAGCTACTGTGATGAGTAAGGCCCAGAGTGGGGAGAGGGAGCTCTGATCAGGGCCGCCCCAGCCCGGGGAAGAGGCTGTGCCATCCATCAGAGCAGGCCACGGCAGTGTAAAAGTACCTGCCTCGAACCAGCGTCAGGGCCCCATTTATCACTGCTCCCCACACCGACAGGAAACCGGGTATGCATCACTCCTGGAAGTCAGGGGAAGTCCCCGGAGATCCAGGCCCAGCGAGTTGTTCACAAAATACTCCATCCTGCAGGGTGCTACGTGAGAGGCTGGGGTTGCCTTCTGTCTCCATCATGCATTTTAAAGAGACAGGACTTGGCAACAGGGAGGGGCTCATAGGAGGTGACGGAGATGGCTCAGCCACCACACTGTCTTGAGCAGAGACCGTGTCTTGGTGGGGCCAGTTCCTTCCCCAAACTACAAATTTTAATGGTCCCTCTCCCCTTACACAAGAGAATATGGAAAGATTTTGCTGTGGAAACAAGTTCTTTCCAGCAGATGGGACATGGATCATTAGGACAAAATCTGGTTGCCATTGACTCTGTCTTCTGCATCAATTCCAAAGATTTCCAGGCATCCCAATGGGTCTCCTTTTGTTTATGTCATTTACTTAGGATTGGGGCAGGGAGGCAGGAAAAGAGGGTCCCACACTGGCACTCTTAGGAACTTAGAGTTCCTAGTGAATGTGTGGCCCTTCGGAGAGGTGTGTTCACTGCCATCTGAAGTTTCCTCTGCCCTCTGGGATCTGCAGCTTCCAGCCTGGCCTGACCACACAATGCTCCCTGACCATCTATCTGCATCCCCAGAGAGTGTATTTTTATTTTAAACAAGAATGTTGTATTGGTGGAAGGTTTTGTCAAGGATAAGGTGAATAACATTTATTAAGCGTACTGTTGGTGAACATTTTGCAGACGTGATCTCATTTTATCCTCCCTCCAGCCCTGGGAGGTGTATTGGGTATTTGCAGACCCACTTGGGGGAAGAGCACATTGAGGCTCACGGGAGTGGTGAAGACACCTCCTGGGCAGGGGTAGTTGGTGGGGAGGTCGTGCCACCCCTCCCCCCAGTTTCTGGAAATAGAGCCTGGGGAAACAACCCTCTGCATTTCAGCCCGCAGCATGCCAGGCACAGGGCTTTACAACAGTGAAGGCCTTGTGGAAGTCCAAGCCCAAGGGCCACGGGCTTTGTGCACATCTCTTTATAATCAGCAGGCCTTGGTTTGGTCATCTGTCAAACAGAAGTCATAGGACCCACCTAATAGGAAGTTGGGAGGATTCCACAACTTCCATGCTGGGGGCGTTACACGTCCCACGTAAAAGGGTATTTGTACAATCAGAACACATGACCTGGGTCCAAGGCACATGGTAGCCCTCTCTGCAGACTGGGGAGACGAAGGAGCAGAGCCCACATCTAGGGCAGGTTGTGGCTGGGGCTGCCTCTCCCACCTCCCAACAGCATAGTGGGGAATGAGCATGGAGTATGAGAGACCTGAGGGCCACAGCCACCATCCGGGAAATGGCCCCACAGTATTTCATTGACAGGGCCAGCCACAGAGACACAAATGCAGGAGGACGTGGAAGTCAGGAGTCAGCAGAAGGGGCGAGGACGTCATTGGGGAGGCAGGTGTGGGCTAAGGTGAAGGTGAGGAGAGCTGGCAGCCCCACCACCTCCTAGCACGCAGACTCCTGGGGCGGGGACAGTGGCTTGGGTGAGGTAATAAGGCAATGTGAGCGGAGGAAGGGAAGCTGGTCTGGGCGCTGGGGAGATTAGGTTGCAGGATGGAACGGCAGCCACAAGCCTCAGGAAGCCAGCGTAGGCCAGCAGGTGTGGCTGCACCACTGATTCCCATCGTGTGAGGAAGGAGATGGTACCGAATACCCATGACCTTCACTATCTTGCTTTAGCCTCCAAACAACCCTACAAGGCTGGTGTTATGAGGACCACTTTACAGAGGAGAAAGCAGAGGCTCAGAGAGGTTCAGACTGTCGAACTGGGATTCAAATCTGCCTTTCTCCCAGACCACACTTTGCCTCGTGGGAGGCTCTTGAGCTTGGACTCCAGGGTCAGGCTGTGCAAGTTCACATTCCACCTCTGCCACTCAAAGCTGTGTGGCTTCCAGTGAGTGATTTAATCTCCCTAAGCCTCAGTTTTCCCATCTGTAAAATAGGGATGCTACTACTAATAATAACTAGTACTACTTCCCAGTGTTGCCGCAGAGGTTGAATAAAGCATGTCAGGTGATGAGCAAATGGTGGCTGTTACTATTATTATCCTTTTACAGCTATCTCCATCAAGACTAGCTTAGGAGTCAAGACAGGACCAGGCCAGTGGGCAAGCAGGCTTCTAAGGAGCAGATGGGGGTTGGGGGGAGAAGACAGGGAAGGAAGGCAAAAATCAGCAGGAAGCCTTCAGCCATTGTTACCACTGAATAAAGAGAAGAGGTGGAGGGTAAGGATGCCATACGCATGGAATTTCAAAATTAAAGAGGTGCCTTTTATTCCTTATGACTTTATTTGCTCATTGTTATTCCTTTACCTATAAAGCAGGGATTCTCAGACTCTGGGTTCAGGAGGTTTTCCCCCACTCAGAAACTAATGTCTGACTCCAGGGGCCATATTAGTGTTATGTCAAAATGACAGAGGCGACCATTGCTAATCATCGCCAACCACCCTTTTGGAGTTTTTCAAAGGACATTTTAACACCAGGGCATCGGCTCAAGATCAAGCAACAGCCTTGAAACTTAATACACTTTGCATCCTGGGAGAACTCACTACTGTTCCGTTACTTCTGTCTCATTTTTTTGCCACAGACAGTTGAGCACCTGGGCAGAGAACGGCCCCCTGTGACGGGGTGTTCCTGGTATTGAATAGCCCTTGGCCCACCACTTGGAAATGCTGATGGCTGAGTGTTAACGTAATCATTGAAGCGGAGAGCCAGCTGGAAAGCATGAAGTCCAGCATCCCCAAAAGATAGACAGCTAAGTAAGTCATACCGCTCACAGACAGCCCAGCTGCCGGGGTTATGTAATCACCTCCCTTTGGCTCCCTTTTGGTTGGTCTATTTCTTGGTTTGGCCTTTTTTTGTGCTTTTGCTTTCTGAGGCTGAGAAAACGTTGGACATGAAAAGGAACCCATTTGGCACAGACAGCCACCTCATTTGTCTCCAGGCTCGGAACCAAACCCCGGGTTTCCATGGGAGCCGGGATGCAGCCACCAGAGAAGTCTTGGAACCTCGTGGTCCCCTGCACGTGAATGTGGGCCTGGTCGTCAGCCTGGCATACTGGGCAGGAGGCAGGGGGCAGCCCTTCCCAGATGGCTGGCTGCTCCTCGACAAACTCAGTTAATGCATTTTAATTTGACCAGGGCCTTTGGAAACCAGGCTGCTTAGGGAGCCAGGAAGTAATCAATCCTCTGCCAATCCATTTTCCTCTGGGCACCAGATCTACATATAGGAACCAGCGAGAGGAGATTAGCTTGAGCAGATCTCAGCAGGAAACAGAATAAAGGTCACTCCCTCTCTGTGTGTGCTCTGGGCATCCCTAAATAATGGTATTAACGCATAACAGTGGTAACACTGACCATGTACCATGTCCCAGACATGATGCTTTGAACATGTCATATCACTGAATGCTCACACACGGCAGGAAGTAGATCCCATTACAATTCCCATTTTAACAAACAAGGAGACTCCAGGCTGGAAAGGTGAAGTTTGGGAAAAGGCCACATGCGTGCAAACGGGCACAGACCAGCTCAGCAGACATCAGAACAGAGAGATTAATGACTCAGTATTTCCCAAACTCACCTGGACATGAGGGTTCCTGGAATACTTGTTAAAAACACAGATTCCTGGGCCCCACTCCAGATCTACTCAATCAGAAATTCCAAGGGAGAGGCCCGGCAACGTGGATGGTTAATGAGTGTCCCTGGTTCTCTAATCCCGGGTCCACTTATATCACGTTATAAAGCATTGGAACAGGGCAGGATGCAGAGGGGTAGCTGCTGCAATACTAGCAATAATAGTTATTATCATTTTCTGTATCACGCTCACAGTGTGGGGGAGACGAGAGCCTTGGGGTCTTCTGCTTTGCTGGGTGCCCCTGTCCCCTGAGTGTGTTCCTCTCCCATCCCTCAGTGTGAGCCCAATGTTCAAACAGAGAAGCACAGCCAAGTTCTAGCAACAGAGGGAAAGTTGGGGGGTGCTGTGCCCCTGCAGAGGGGGATCCATGGGGTCCTATTTCCTCACTGTTTCCATGACATCATTTGTTCATGGCCATAGCAACCATCACGCCACTGTGTTGTTAAATATCTTCAGAAAGGAGCCATGCCTGAAGCCTGCTCGGTGGGCCCCGCTGCTTTCTTCTTTCCCAGCCAGCTGCGTTCTGTTTGGAGATAACTAGTTTTCCACTCCAGCCCCTCAACACATGAGCCACTTACTTCATCAGGTGCCAGAAGAAACAGCCATCAGCTCCAGTGATGGAGGAGGAGGAGCTATGGGGACCTGCTTTGAGATAGGATATCTGCACACTATACCTTAAAGGCGACATGAGGGATGTTTCAAGGGTAAGTTTGACTTTCACTTGATGCAGTGGTGCTGGGCCCAATCCTCCTATCCCCCCTCACGCAAGACAGGATACCAGTTTGGCTTGTCCTTGTCTAGGATCGTGCAGGACTCAACCCCAGGTATGCAGCCTCCAGACTCCGGCACTCCCAACCTTTCATTGATTGTTCCAATTCCCAGAAGGGAATTCCAAGCTGCGCTTTGTAAACTGCACACAGCAAGTTACCCCACGAACTCCCTGCTCCGTAAGACCTGAGTGGCATGAGTGTAGGCCCCTTGTGGAAGATGAAACAATCAGCTAAGCCCCAGCCTCCAGCCCCAACTTAGCGGTCTCCTAAATTGCAGTTTCATGCATTGGATTTTAAAGTGAGGTTGAATTGTACTGAAAACCATGTGCCGATTCAATGCCCTGAACTCAGGAACCATGAGGAGGGCGCAGAGAGACGTTTCTGAATGCACAAAGCATACACAAAGGATATCGCTATCTGAAACGCTGCTTCTCAAAGTGGTCCTAGGAACCTGTACACTAGCGCTCCTAGCCTCTCCTTGCAGTTGGAAGATACCCCCTGGCCTGCCAATGAGCTCTGAGACTTTAAATTGTTCTCTGGGAACCAACCGTGCTGTTGCGTGTCTGTGTTATCTAATCTCTGTGGGGACAGGCCCACGGCCATGGTTAAATTGCTCTGAAAAATGACTCTATCGCAGTGGGGACAGGCATGCATAAACACCAGGCTCCAGGAAAGAAACCTGGGCCCTGTGTGCACACTCGCTTCCCAGACTGGTGCAGCATCTGTCACTGCTCGCTGGATCGGGCGTTCTTCTCCTGGTGGGCACCCACCCCAGCCCCAACCCAACGCCACAGCAGACAGTCCACGCAGGCTGCATAGTGAAAAGGTCTGTAATTCACAAAGAACCTAAGAAAGCAACAAAATAGAGCAAAGGAATAAAGGGCCTGCTAAGGACCCATGGGCATCTTGGGCTTCTTCCTTTGCAGCATTTCCCATGATTATAATTAAGTTATTATTTCTATCCTAGACAAAGAGCAGTGAACAGTGAGGCTAGAAAAAGACCCGCAGATATGCAGTAATTTATACTTATGTCAATCTAATCGAGAACAGAGATGGTGTCACAAAACAGTGTGGAAACAATGTGCTGTCCAAACCACGGTGTTGGGACAAATGACTTTCCTTTGAAGAACCAAAAAAAAAAAAAAAAGTAGATCAGATCCCTATCTCACACTATGCACAGAAAGAAGTTCCAAATGGATGAACGATCCAAACATGAACTTGAAACACAAACGTCAACGTTATGAGAAGAAGACACAGGAGACTATCTTCAGGCTCTTAGGCCTTTCTCAAGGCAAAGTCATAACAGAAAAGATCAATTTAACCACACCAAAATTTAAAACTTCTGGATGACAAAAAGCCTAAAGAACAAAACCTCAGTGAAAAGTAATATGCCAGGAAAAAGCATTTGCAACATAATTAATAATGGATAAAGAATCAGTCTCCAACACATCATCAAGAACTCTCACAAAATAAAATAAAATAAAATAAAACCAATCCAATGATGAGTAAAGAATCTGAACAGGGATTTTACTGAATAAGAGACCCACATATTCAGAAAACACAGAGTTACATTTAACTTGCTCATGATCGGATATGTAAATGACGAGTCTGAGCTGCCATTCCACACCCAATCTGCCCAGCAAAATTTAAATGTCTAATAATACCATACAGTGGTGAGAATGTGGAGGAACAAGAGCTCTCAGATGCTGCTGGTATAAATCGGTACAAACACTGTGCAGAACAGACTGGGGCTGACCAGTCAGGCTGCAAATGTGCACACCCTGTGATTCAGCAATTCTCCTTCTAGGAATACCTCCCACTGGAGCCCAGAGAAAGGCACGTAGGACAGGGCACAGCCGATTACCTGTGAGAGCAAAGGTTGGGGGTTGATAAAAGAGCGTGTAGCCAAATGAATGAGCCAACTCTGTATTTTTAACAAAAATAATATCTGAAAAATGATATTGGGTGAAAAAAATTGAGTTGCAGAGTATCACCCACAGTTTGATGTTATATATGTAAATGAAACACACAAAAAGATCATCTAGGATTTATGAACACACAGGGAGGACAAAATGTAAAGATGAATCGGAAGACTAACATCCCAAATTTAAGATAAAGGCTGCCTCCAGGGAAGGAGAAAGGACCCGGTGGGTGGCTAACAAGTGTGATTCCGGCTCTAGTTAAAATGTTTTACTTCTTTTATGTGAGAAAATCATGCAGAAATTATCAACCTCTGTTCATTCTGGTGGGTGATTTTATATTCCCCGCATCTTTAATTATTGAAAAGAGCCTAATCCCAAAGCAAATAAAATCAAAATTTACCATGCGAAAAAATCATCTTTGTCACTATTTCTTTTGGGTCCTCCTCCCCCAACCCAAGGATTCACCTTGACTTTTGCTACCAATCCAAGGCCCAGCAAAGGCTGCTGGATGAATAGACCTTTTCAATGCCCTGCTTCATTCAGTTTTCACAGTTCCAAGGAGTGTCCCTAGCATAGATGGGAAAACTGCAGTTTGGCAAGGTTAAACCACTTGCCAAAGCTTACAAGGCTGGCAGAGTTTGAACGTGGATCTAACTCTACAGACCAGGCTAGGGGAAGTTCAGGGCAGACAGGGAAAAAGATGGGGGCAGACTGTGGGAGTGGTAGGTATTGTTCTAAATGCTTTATATGCATTAACTTATTTAAACGGCACAAAGGTGTTATTATTAACTTGGGGAGGACAATGAAGAGAGACAGGGGGTGGTTGGGTTGTAAAGGGCCTGAGATACAAATGCAGGGAGATCCACAAGCCCCATTTCCCATGGGCCCCACCCTGCGCCTACAGACTTCAGGGCCAGGAATGCAAGTGGGGCACGCTGAGAGCTCCACGGAGAGGAGAGAGTAAAACACAACAGTAAGAAGGACCCTGGGAAAACCCAGGACTTCTGCACAGCGTGGCCCTCCAGGGCTGACTGCAGGGCTGCCGCTGGCTCTGCTGGGAGTCCCAGGTCACCCCAAGGGAAGCCTCTGGCCTGCTTCAACCTCAATTTGGGGGAATAACAACATTACTCCTCTCCATAGTGATGATCATAACGATGACAATGACAACAGCTACCACTTACCGAGAACTTGCTCTGGACCATTGTTCAAGTACTTTACAGGCAGTAACTTACACAGCACAACCACTCGAGGAGGGAAGTATTATCTTACAGGGGAAGAAACTGAGGCACCAAGAGGTTAAGGAGCACAGCTCTAACAGTTAGAGCTGGGATATGAACCCCTATAGTTTGGCTTAAACATCCATATTTCTAACAGTCAGGCTATTGAAAAAAAACAGTTCACATCAACAGTGTTATAGTTTTACAAAAGCCTGTCTGCATTCATTTCCTCATTTAAGCCTTAAGTGGTCTTAATGCAGTGATGCTGTCCCCACCACTACCAGGGTGGCTCAGATCAGAAAAGACAGAGATCTGGGTGCCAGGAGGCAGTACTAAGCTAAAGGACGCAAACCTTCCTAACAAAAACGCTATGTCTTTCTAATTCTTACTTTGACTCTGGAACTCTTTTGCCCATAATTCTGTGCCCTTGGTTAAGTTGATTACCCTTTCTAAGCCTCAGTTTCTCTCTTTGAGAAATGGGCCAATAAACACAACCTCCAAGAACTACCGGAAGAATTTTGTGAGTTGATGTGTACACACGGCCTGGAGAAAACTCAGTTTGGGGATGACTGTTGAGGCTTCAGGAAGCATCAGCGTGGATGCTCTTTGCTTGATGGAGTGACAGGTAAGGACTCCGGCTTTGGAGTCAGGTGGTCATGGGTGGGAAGCTAGGCCCTGCTGGCAGTGCAATCTTAAGGAAGTTAATTTACTTCTCTGTGCCTTAGTTTTATCATTCATTTGATAATTTGCTGACAGCCTACTATGACCCAGGCACCGTACAAATGTTTTTGTAAAGTGGAGGAGGGCAGCTGTGGTGGAGCTTAAATGACATCATCTCTGTGGGGGGCATCACATGGTGCCTGGCTGTAGTTAGCGCTGTCTCGTGGCTGCTGTCAGTGCCAGAGCTCAGCCCCTGTCAGTCAGCAGGCTGAGTTCTAGTGTCTCTCAGGCTCATGCCTACTGCACAGTGCAGGGAGTTGAAGGGCTCTGGGTGCCATGGATTTGCATACCCAGCTGTTCCTGCCATGCCCCACCCCACCCCAAAGAGCCTCTGCTTGAAACATGAAATGAGACCCAGAGATCACCTCCCCTGTGCAGCTCAGCCTTCCTACTAGAAAGCACGGAGCAATTCTTCCTGTGACCTCATTAGAAACCAAAGGATTTATTTTTAAGAGGAGAGGTAATGACTGCAGTTTGCAAAGTAGAGCTCCCATCCCTGTCCCATCACCCCCAGGGCTCCTGAAGGAAGCATATCCTGAGTCACTTACATACAAATCACCGCTCCTTCAATGGTGGTTACAAAAGCCCCAATAGAAGCTGGGCACTGCCTACACACTGCCCCTCCCACACCTTGCCAGTGCTGGTTCCTGCTCTGAGACCACCTCCTGCAGGAGCCAGCCCACCTCATGACTTCCCGGGCATGGTCTCCCTCAGCCTCTAGCATGTGTCCACCAGGAGTCTGTAAGGGGGACTTCCACAGGGTGAGAGAACTTCCCCAAGTCAGAGAAACCCTAATACCTTCAAGAAGGGTGTACCCTTTCCCTCTCAGTATAACCCACCCTTTTCACTCCACTTTAGTAAGCAGGGATTAAGGGCCAACTATGTGCCCAACACTAGGCTTGGTTCAGCAATAGATGTGATTCCTGCCCTCATCCGGCACACAGTCTCGGAGCTGAGACAGGCACAAAGCACAAATTTAGGTGGTTGCTATGGAAACCCAGGGTCCTAAGGAAGAGAAGAACAGATGGGATCTGGTCAAGAATGGCCTCTCAGAGAGTGAGGATGATGCTAAGAGATTAGTAAGAACCAGGCTGGCAGAGAGATGGTGAAAAAGAGGGTCCCACTCAGATAAGAATGAACAAAGCCTCAGTGATGAGAAAGAGCTCGGCCTATACACAGAACAGGATGGCCCCTGTGGCCAGAGGAGAAAATGAGGGGCAGAGCCAAGAGAGCTGAGGCAGGGGCCAGATCACACAGCATCTTCTGAGCCCCAGTAAGGGGTCTGAGTTTTCATACCTCCTTCAAAGGAGCCCTGGTCAGATCCTCAGGAACACTTAGGAGAAGGAAGGAGAGAAAATGGCAAAGCACTGGGCTCTACTTCCAGGAAAGGAGCCTCCCAGGCTCAGAGAGCAGGAAAGGCCAAAGAAGCCAGCCCACGTGGAAACCCATGCCTGCTATGAAGCCCAGGAAGGCAGAGATGCACACATGTCATGGAAGGCATTTATTAAGCACTTACTGTGTGCTATGTATAGGGCTGGACAGCATCCATTCCCTCATGACCAGCCCGTGGGGTGGCCAGCCCCGTTTGCAGGTGACAAAACCAGAGCTCAGAGAGGTTAAGTAACTTGCCTATAATCACATAGCTAACAAGTGGCAGAACCCAGATCTGAAGTTAGAAAATCCAGTTCCAGAAGCTGAATAACCTTTGTTGGTCACAGGTGTTTCTGAGAAACTATGGAATGCTATGAACCCTCTCCCTAGAAAATGCACATGTGTGCACACACAGACACGTCCCAGCCCATCACACAGAGTCGCTGGAGGCCTCCGTGAAGCAGATCCTTGCACCCTGGGCTAAGAATCCCTGGACAAGAACCCCCATCAATACAGACTTTGAGGTTCATGAGGTTCAAAGTCAAGACCTTGTGTAGTTTGAACCCTCAAATTAAGTTATTTTCTCTTTATATGAAAAGAAGACATAGGGCTTGGACAGAGAAGGCCTATGTTAGGGTTTAGGGTCTACATGTGTATCCTGGGAAAGTCATGTGGCCTAAGTCTTAGAGTCTCCACGTGTAGAATTGGACAGAAGGTGGGGAGGACCCGGCGGAATAAACTGCCACGGTAGCACTATTTACAGGCTAGTTGTTGCTATGCCTGTTCCCTCTACAAACACTCTTGTGTTTTGGCCAAACTGGCTTACCCACTCTTTCCCCCAGAAAGCCTCTCCCACCAAATCAGCCTCCCTTACAAGGACCCTGACTATGATGCCATAATGCACATAAACTGGAATCTGAACCTGATTCCAAGACTTTACAAGCTGTGCGGAGTTAGGTAAGTTGCCTACCCTGTCTGTCCCCAGACCTCATCCATAAAGTAGCAATAATTCTGGCACCCAGATCATTGAATTGCTTGAGAGTTAAATTAATTCATTCATTCATGTAAAGTGCTTATACCCCTGCGAAACACATGGTATGTTTTATGTTAACTTCAATTATTATCATCCCAGGACCCTTAGACCTTTCTCCAACTCCAAATTTCCTTTATGCTTCCACTTCCTCTGCAAAGCATCCTCCGAGGTGGTCAGTCTGTGGCCTCTCCCTCCATCTTCAGAAGGCTCATGTCAGTACAACCAGTATTGCTGCTTTTACCTTTTTTTCCTGTTTACCTGTCTTATGCCTACTACTAAGCTCTCCAAGGGTCAAAAGCAGAACTGATACTGCCCTTACCTTACCCCTAGGACATGGTACATTCTAATAATTCTGTGAGTGTTTTCTGACTTGTCTAATAAGTTTGGGGGGCTGTGGAGGGAAAAGCATAGACTTTGCAGTTCTCGGTTGGAACCCAGGCTCCCTTACTTACTCTGGGTGGCCTTAGGCAAGGTGTTTGGCCTCTGAAGTAGTTCTCTCATCCATAAAAGGATGATAATAATATCTACCAATTATCATGCTGGAAAGACTATGCAGAGAGAACACGTGGAGGGACACAATGGGGAGGCTTTGGGAAGAGGAAATAACCCTCTACCAGAGAAGGAGGGCAGATGGACAAGTCTCCCCCGAGGCATCCCAGCATCCCATGTGAACCTCAGATTTGCAACTATCTTCCACCAAGGCATCAGACATATCAGCAAGCTATCCTAGATGTCCCAGTCCAACACAGCACCCAGCCAACTGTAGCCTCAGTTCACTTTACTGAGCAGAAGAACTATCCAGCTGAGCTCCTCCTACACCCAGAATTCTGAGAGATAAGATGGTTGCTGTTTTAAATCATGATTTTTGGGTGGTTTGTTCTACAGCAATTGGTAACCAAAAGAGTCACTCTGGTTAGGAGTGTTAGAGCAGACCTAACCCAGGAGTTTGAGTTGCCATGCCAGTGTCAGGATCTGCAATCTAAACAGCTTCTTGTTAGGGGGCAGAATACCACTATGGAGAAGTAGATTAGATTGCCTGGAGCTGTTATTTATAAGCTGTATGATCCTTGGGGAGTATTCCTGCTAATACCTCAGTTTCCTTATCTGTAAAATGGAATGATAAGGTTATCCTGAGGTTTAATGAGATAAAGGATGCAAAACGCCTAGTAATAACCACTAAAACTTTTTAGCTATTATGGGAGAGAGATTAGAGGAAGCAAGTGGTTACTTACACCCTGACTAATGCAGCTTCTTCAAAGGGCTTTTAATTTTTTTTTAAGTTATCAAATATTGCTGCAAATTTGTTGAGGTGATTCCCATAGCGTCTGGCTTCATTTTCTAACCCCAACTATTGAAAATAAGCTTGAGGCCTTTGAAGTACAGAGGTGCAGTCCCAAGGACTGCAGGTTAACACCCACCTACAGCTCATATACATTTCTTTGAAAAAGGAAATTTATTAAGTTGAACTCTGATTTTTAATGTTGATTTACTCCAAAATGGAAAAATACAGACCCAATGCTTTTCCTCCAAGGAATATAGAACACAAAATCTGAGCAAATGCATTTGATCTTTGTTAAATGAACGTATCCACAGAAGAATTAAAGAGGAAAACTTAGTTCCTAATAACCATCACCGTTATCACCAACACAAGCATGTTCATCATTTGTTTATGAGCACCTACTGTGTGCTGGGCGCCATGTAAACACTTGACCTCTACTAGCAGAGCCCTGGGGCAACTCAGAATATGAAGGTCAGTGAGATAAGGAAGCCACAAAAGAGGAGACTCGCTGGTGCTGCACAGATGCCACTCACCAGCCCCCTGCATGGGCCTTCAAGGGATCAGGGACAGCTGAGCTGTGCCTCCAGCAGGAGGGGAGGAGGAGTAGCGAGGAGGAAGAGAGACGGGTAGGAAGAGAAGAGGAAAGAAAAGGAAAAGGAAGGTGATGAGGAGGAACAAGAAGTGAGGGAGGCACAAAGGGGAGGAAGCCTATCAGAAGGAGGAAAAGGAGGGCGGAGAAGGAAGAAGAGCAAGGAGGAAGGGGCGATCCTCCAACTATTTGGTGGAATAAGGACCAAATCCTTGAAAAAAGACAACAATACTCCCATACAAGATATATATTTCTATCAGTGCTAAATTTAAATTAATTATACAAGTCAAAAGCTTCCAAGTCCCAGATGGGAGGGGGAGGTGTTGTGGGCCGTTTGGAGGAAAGAGTCACTACCGTGGCTGGTGGTCCAGGGAGGCTGCAGGAGGAAATGCACTTAACCTTTTTGCATTAGGGGTGGGGGTGTGCTTCAAAACATTTTTGAACAAATGAATGAAGGTGCCAAAACATGTGACACCTGTCCTGGCCTCCTTCTTGGCAGCACTTGTTACCATATCATCACGGCATCTGATGATCTACTTAACATCTGTCTTCCCCACTGCTGAGTCACCTACAGCGACAAGGACAGTGCCTGGATTATTACCAAAGAGTCCTCAGCACCGAGCCCAGCACCTGACACAGAGCAGTTCCTCCACAAATAAATACACATTGACTTAGGGACAGACTGATTAAGGACAGAGACTGCATTGCGAGAAGGGCAGGAGCGTCCCACCAGCAGGAGCAGGCCCAGGGAGTGTGAGTGTTAAAGTGGGTTTAGAATGCAGCTGCCTGTCTCATCCATACCATGCTCTTGTGATATGGATGAGACACACACACACACACACACACACTTCGTTTCTTTCGATTTCTCAGCCTCCAGCGGGAAGCCCAGGCCTCTGTGACATACCAAGGATATTGCCATGACATGACACAATTAGAAAGCTGCATGTGGCAGCTGCAGTAAAATGATGTAGCAGGGAAAAACTGAGTGAGACCCATCTGCCAGGGGCTCAGGAACGCCTACCCAGGCCTGTGCTGGTGCTCTTTTAGGCCCTAAAAGAGTCACCCGAAGATGATTGATTCTGAAATGCTTCCCCCAGGCCCATGCTGTTATCCCACTGGTAATAAATAACACACCTCCCTTCTGTTTCCTGGTTTACTTTCATAAAGGGTGTAATGTCATTGAATAACCACTCGGCAGTAGAATTTTGCTGAGTATCTACTATATGCAGGGATTACAGGTACAGACAAGACAGCTGGGTGCCTTCCCTGACTGGGGCACCTAAGGTTGGTGACTGGTCAAGAATCCCACAAACGAACATCACTGATACTGATCAGTGACCGGAAAAGGGACAGAATAGAGCCCAATATAATCCTATCAGTGTGGATAATGGGGAACTAACCTAGTTAGGCAGGTGCAACGATTGGCTGAGACCTGAAGGAGGAATGGAGTCCACTAGGTGAAAGGGAAGGGGCTGAGGAAGAGCACTCCCACAGCAGGAAGAGCATGTGCAAAGGCCCCGAGGCAGGAGAGAAAATACTGTGAACTGGGGAGGAGGTAAGTGCAGCAAAGCCTTGTTTTTTTTTACAGATGAGGAGCTAAAACTATAGGTCAAAGTCACACAACAGCACCAGGACCAGAACTCAGCCTTCTCATTCAAACTCCACACAGAGCCCTCACAGCCCCAGGGTGTCCCTTCCCAGGCCAGGCTGGGATGTCAGTGAGGCCAGCAGGGCAGAGGGGTTCCTCCAGGCCAGCGCAGAGCAGCTAATGCTGGAGAACGCCCATTCTCACAGGATTGCCCAACCTGAGCCACAGCTTGCACGTAGCCATCGGGGCCCCATGAGCTGTCATGCTGGCAGAGCTGCTCCAATTGGCACCTCAGGGGAGCTTGGGCCAAGAATTAGGCAGGAGGCTGTCCAAGGACCATCCCAGCCCAGCTAGCAGGGCACAGCTGAGTCAGCAGGCACCACACCTCGCAGAGGCTTCTCAGAACCCTGCCCCAGCTGGCAGGAAGAAAGGAGGCTGCCCAACCCTGACAATGACAATGAAGCCAGCCTGTCATTCAGTTATGTTCAAATAATTAACATTTGTCATGTGCCAGGAGACTGCTGTAGACACTGCTCAAAGCAGGAGATGAGAAGATGTGTAAGTCACGGTCTCCTGCTTGTCACCAGGAGGCTCTCGGTTCCCCCCCCCAGCACTTTGCTTTATTTCCACCACTGTACTCATTGCTACCTGCGATGACGTGGCTACCTGCCTACTGTCTGTCTAGCCCACAGAAGGCAGAGTCCACAAGCACAGAGCCGACCTTGTCTGCCTTCCCCTGCTGTCTCCCCAGCTCCCACTACTTTAATATATGATCGTGGAAGAAGTGAACAGGAAGAGGAGGAATGAAGGGCTGCCTCCAGGGAAGGAAGAAGATAGGCCAGGCTTATTCTCATCACCCGTGAGTGGGCAGCAGGGCCTCCATCCAGTTCGAGGGGAAGTCCCACCACGGGAACGGGGAGAAGTGAAGCCCACCAGCAGTACGCAGAAGAAAAACGACATGACACAGTGTACGGAGCTGAGAAAGAAACTCCAGGCTTTGCCCTTGTTTCTGGTTATGACTTCTGATTCCCACAGTGACTCCACCGTGATTAAAAAAAAAAAAAAAAAAAAAAATGTCAGAGTCAGCACTGCCTCCCTGCAAGCCCCACCTGCAGGTTCAAGGAGTCTCTTCCCAGGAACTGCTCAGCCTGAGGGAGGACTTGCCAGGTGACACTCCCTCCCGGGGCAGCTGTATCCAATGGCTAAACAAAGGCTTGGCCCCCTTGTCTGAACTGAGGACAGCCCTGAAAGGCGCTTCCCACTTTCCAGCTCCCCGTGGGGTTGGCTGAGGCCTATGTTGTGAGTACACCAGGGTTTAACTTCTCTGGCAAGTAAGGTATCCCTGAGTTGACCCTGATAAGCTCCTGCAGGCATCTCTTAAGGTCCTTCTTCCAGGAAACCCAACCTGAGACACCCCCCAAGCTGCACTTTGGAAACCAAGGAAACACAAGCGGAGCTCTACCCTGGGCTGGTCCCACCAGCTCTTAGTCAACCAGTTTTTACACCACTGAGACTTGAGGAGGCTTCTTATTGCTCATCAGAAATGCTCCCCTGCTGATGAAGGATGCTGTTAGCTCTTCCAGGCTGCCCGAGTTGCAATCCCGGCTTTACTCCTCCTAGCTACATGACCCTGCACAAATCTCTTGTTTCCTCATTTGTTTTGTTTTGAGACAGGATCTCACTGTGTCACCCAGGTTGGACTCCAACTCCTGGGCTCAAAGGATACCCCTGCTCAGCCTCCTGAGTACCTAGGACTAACAGGTACGCCCAGCTTGTTTCCTCATGTGTAAAATGAGTTCCTGCTTCCCTGGCCATTGAGAATCACACACATAGATACATGGAAGGTCTTCGAAACATGACTAGGCGCTCATGTTTTTTGAAACAACACAGTAGGTTGTTTCAAAAGTTTTGTCCGTTTTAATGTCTTTTTTTTTTAGCTCCATATCTCAATAAATATTTATTCTACTGTGTCATGGTATATACCAATCGATGGAGAATTTTATACTCTATACATTGATGCTGTTCATTTTTTTCTACTTTTAATTTTTTTTATTCTTTTCAGCCTATTACTATATGATGTCATTAAGCGATTTTCAGCCAATTTTTCTCTACGAATTCAAATTGAACCAAAGCACTGCCGAAACAGCCCAAAAAATTAACCAGGCATTTGGCAATGATAGTGTTAATGAATGCACTATTTGATGTTGTTTTGCAAAATTTCATTCTGGAAATTTTAGCCTTGAAGATGAGCCCTGAAGTGGTTGATCTAGAGTAATCCAGGACAAGGATTTGAGGACCCTGGTGGAGAATGACCCGTCACAAACGGTGCGTGGGATGGCGGAAGAACTGGGTGTCATCTCCCATGCAGTTTTTGGTGGTTTAAAATGTATTAGAAAGGTCAAAAAGCTCAAAAAGTGGATGCCCCACGATTTAAACGATCGGCAGAAATTATCACATTTCAAGGTTTGTTCTTCATTGCTTTTGCGCAACCAAAACGATCCTTTTTTGGATCGGATCGTCATGTGTGATGAAGAGTGGATTCTCTATGACAATAGGAAACATTCAGGATAGTGGTTGGACACCGATGAGCCACCCAGGCACTTCCCAAAGGCGAAACCCCACCAAAAAAAGATCATGGTTACTGTATGGTGGTCAGCGACTGGTGTGATTCACTATAACTTTCTGCAACCAGGCCAAACCATTACAGCAGAGTCCTATTGTGAGGAAATTGATGAAATGTACTGAAAATTTCATCAGCAGTAGCCAGCACTGGTCAACAGAAGAGGTCCGATCCTGCTCCACGACAACGCCCAGCCGCACGTCTCACAAATCACCTTCCGAAAATTAAAGGAATTGAGCGTCGAAGTTCTGCCCCACCCATCATACTCCCCAGACCTCTCACCACCCGACTACCATCTTTTCAGGCACTTCAATGACTTTCTCACCGGTAGAACCTTTGCCAATCAGGACCTAGCAAAAACGGCCTTCGTTGACTTCACTGAATCCCGAGCACCCAATTTTTATGCTAATGGAATTAATTGACTGGTGTTACGTTGGCAAAAGTGCACTGATTCAAATGGTGCTTATTTCGATTAAATTGAATAAGTATTCACTGAGATATTACAGTTTAAAGTAGACTCATAAAAACGGACAAAACCTTTTGAATGACCTCATACCTCCTGTGTGTCAATTAAAGAAAGTATAATTAATGTTCCCAAGTGACCCTCTAACAGACACCACAAAGCCAACATTAGGGAGATTGGTAAAGGGTGCCAATAGATTCTTACACTATTGAAGTAAAATAAGCATAAAAACTGACATGGAATATCATCATTTTATTCAGATATTGAAGAAATACTGTGGGATAGACCTTCAAAAGAAAAGCATTTTTTTTTCTATTAAAGGAACCATTAAAATCTTAGAGCATATTAATTTACTAGGTATCAGTTCCTAGACCTGAAGAAGACTAAGGAGATGAGATTTAACATTTGTTTGAGGAGTAGAATCAAGAAAAGACCAGAGTATTAAGTATTGTTGAAGAACAAGTATTTCACTGGCGGCAAAGGACTGTTATGGTTCTCCTGCCTAAGTGATAAATAGAACCAATATTCTGTTTTCTTCTCCATAAGTTAAAATTAACTGAAAACCAATATACTGTTTTTATGGTAATATTAATATATCTTGACTGTCTTATATTTGAAAATTCTTTTTTTTTTTTTTTTTTTTTATTTCTAGCCTATACAAAGAAAGAAAGTTCAGGGATGTGGCAGTTGGCCGCTATGATTCCAAATGGCCCCCAGTAATGCCATCTCCTGCTTTTCCTAATCTTCATAGTCCTCTCCCAATGTGTAGCCCACAGGTTTGGTCTGTGTGACCAATAGCATATGGGCCGAAGTGAGGGACTTCTGAGATTGGGGTATAAGACTGTGGCTTTTATCTTGGACAAGTTCTCCTTTTCCTTCTCTCTTCCTCTTCCTCCCCCTTCTTTTTCTTAGTCTTTATCTTTTCTTTCTTCTCTCTTTCCCTCTCACCTCACACACTCATTCTGAGGAATCCAGCTGGATACCTTGGGAACACTCAGGAAGTCCTGGGAGGAAGCCCATGTTGGGAGAAATTAAGACTTCTAACCAAATCCAGCGAAAGACTGAGAACTCCAGACAATCTCACATACTTGAGTACAAATTGCAGAGATGTTAGAGCTCTAGTCATACCTTGACTGCAACTTTGTGAGAAGCCTGGGCCAGAAGTACCAAATATCAGCATTCCAGATGCTCAAAAATTGTTAGCTGATATAGTTTGTTGTTTTAAACCAGGGGTGTCCAACCTGTGGCCCATGGGGGCTGCATGTTGATTATTTGATGACTATTTTACTTATCTGTGCTATTGGATATTGTGAAATGTATTCATGAACCTCTCCCTTTTTTCTTATCAGCTTTGTTAGTGTTTGAGTATTTAATATGTGGCCCAAGGCAGCTCTTCTTTCATTTGTGCTGGTGAAGAAAAATGGTTGGACACCCCTGGTTTAAGCCATAATGTTCCAGGGCATATTTTTTTAATGCAGCAGTAGATGACTATTACATAGGGGAGCATATTGAAAAGAGATGAGAAGAGTGGTTAAGGTGGTAGGTGAGGAAAGGACATTAAGAGTGAAATTCAAACCTTCTTCGTACATGGGGAGAGGCTCAAATTCAAGACAGAGATAATTCAAAGCACATACTTGAAGATAGTTACATGTCACTTCCAAACATGAGTACACATTAGGAGTTTACTTTTATAATAGAATAAACATAAACTGTTTCTTACTACTGAATGGTGGTTTAAGGGTCTGAAACAGTCTCTTTTATGCTCACTTGACTTAATTGGAGAAATTTCTTTTCTTCTAAAAATTCTCTCCTTCCCCCTTTCTTTGCCAACTTGTTTTCATCTTCTATTATACATCTCAGTGTTATTTCTTGTTGTTCTCAGTTCTCAGTTTAATATGGAAGCAAGCTAGTCTGGTGGCTGGATTGTATGGGTTAGCTTAGAATAAAACTACAAAGTTGACTTCTGTCCCTCATCAAGTGCCACTTCTGTTGTTCAGTTTCTTTTGTGACTGAGGTGAGGACACAGGGGTGGGTAAGATGGTTTTAATCATCTTTACCGACAGACTATAAATTAATAGAGAAGGAAATGTGGAAGATGCTTTAGAAAAAAGTGATAATATCTGAGGTGCTGTAATTAGACAGCAAAATGTGACCATAACAACACTAATTGGCACATTCTTCTCAAGTTATACCTCTTCCCCTAAAGCCTGTTTATAAGAAAAATAACCATAGGATTCATTTCATTATCACGCATTTGGGTGCTACGACAGACTTCACTGACTGAAACAATTACAAGGAAATCTCTAACTGTTACTGACTAGTAAAATGTACAAGGTTAATTATTTTTTCAAAATTTGCTTTCATCAGATTGCCTACTATTTCTTCTGCTAATTTCAAAAGAAATTTCTGTTTCCTGTTCAGAGCTCCTTAACATTTGCTCTTTATCCTATCTTAGTGGCAGGCCAGGAGACACTCACTTCGTTCAGAGCAGCTCACTTTCACAGTGTTCTTGAACTAATATGGATGCTCAGCTCATGTCTGCCTCATGGGGAATAGCTGCTGTAAGACTTCCGGTCAACTCAGACCTACAGGTTATTATGAGCAACTTGGGTCAGTAGAATCCCCTTTATAATTTACATTTTTGCCCCTTTGCCTTCCTCTGGCCCTGATAAGTCTTGTACATTGCCAGGTATGCCTGATGGCACACCTTGTATGTTCTATGCTGCCCTTTATTTTCTTCTCCTTAATTCCATGATGCAGAGTGAAAACGTCCTCTCCCCACATACCATTTAACCTTTTCTGTATGGCGGCCTCTAATGACAGCTGATTCAGATGAAGAATACAAACATCATATAATATTGGAACAGGGTTAAACTAACTAGCTCACATTCAGGAAGGGAAGGAGTGTTAATTAGAGTCAAATAATGCAGCTATTGATCTCATTGACTCTGATTTATAAGTAGCAAATCAATTAGTCACAGACACAGTACTTACTATTTAATTCCACGGGGCTGTGTCTCTCTAAATCGATGTTCTTAGAAGCTCAAGAGAGCAATTCACATTTCATTTTTTTTTTTTTTCCAGATTATAGTAGACAGCATCATTTTCTGAGCCTTTATATACTCTACACTTTTGGGGTATTCACTATCTACTCTCTGATACTCCTATCTGTGATCATGGATGCTTAGTAAAGAGGACTTTTGATACACCTTCTTTCTTACCTAATTCTAGCTCCACTGTTTTCAGTTGTTCTGAATTGAGAGATGTTATGGTTCACAATGTCATCTATACATTCTAACCTCATTTCTGCAAGTATCAAATAAACACATTTGATCAACTTGATGAAGGCAGGATGGATAACCTATATTTATATCAAGTCACAGTGGCCACTGGAGCACATTTGCTTCATTAGCTCAAACCCTGAGCTACCTGCCCATAAGAAATGGAACATACCAACTTTGAGGTTACTTGAAATATTTTTCATATCTTCAAAAAATTGTATATCATCTGAATAGGTAATCATTCCAATTAAGAACATATTAAAAATAAACGTACAAATTCTTGGTGGGGTGACATCCTGAGCACCGTCAGATACCATGAAGGATGGCAGTGGCACTCAGCCACTAGCCTCTCTTGTCTTTGACTGCAACTTATTTTATTTTTCAGAACCATCTCTCATTAGACTCTTGAAATGAGACCCTACAAACAAACTCTAAATTACATTTGACAAACTGGAGATTCAATTTCAAATATTTTGCATGTTCTAATACACAGCAGAGAGTCCAGAGCAACATGATCAGCATAGCAATTGGAGTCAGAGAACAGGAACAGAATGGGTAATGCTAAATCCATACACAGTGGTTAGCTTTTTTGTTTTTCTTTTATAATTGATGAATACTGGAAAATTCTGTTTGTGAAGAACTTGAATTAAAACCATAAATTATTAGTGAAGCAGTCAGGTATGGGTCTGACATTGTTATGCACCGTGAGTGGTGTTTAAGCATGAGCTCTTTGAGACACCATCACCAAATTACTTTTGTTTTATATTTTAAAAGTCCAGATGAATCTCAGTATTTCTTTGGATCCTATCCTTGCATACTATTTTATATTTTCCTCAATTATTTCAAATATTATGTTTATATTATTTGGAGTCCTGGCTCTAAGGATTCTCCCCCCTGAAAGTTTAAAGAGCTCTGCCCATAATCAACAGCTACTTTAAGATACTGGTATTGCAGAGACTTTGTAGAGATATGCCTCAAGCCAACAGTGGGGGTATCAGGACTGGAAGTAATAGTAACGTGGCTGAGGTAGACATTTCAGTATGTTTCATACTACATCATGAAGACAAATAGATTCTTCACTCACTTTGATCACAGCAAAAAAAAAAAAAAAAAAAAAAAAAAGAATGTTACCTGGATTATGGAACTTTGCGGCTCTTCGTACACCTCACAAGGATAGCACTTAGCGGAATACTGGCTAGGAAACAAAAATCACCAAGTTTTTTCCAATTTTTTTTAAAGCTATATTTTGGAGCCTCCAATTTCTCTCTTTCTTTTCTATAATTGTTTACTATGTACTTAGTGTGCCCAAGGCAATGTTCCCTGAACTAGAAATAAAATGGTGATCAAGATAAGCCAAACACTTATACTCACACAGATTGTATTTTAGAGGGTGAGAAACAGATGATAAGTATATAGGTAAGAAAATATTGTAAGTTCTGGTACTCATGAACACTGTGACAAAAAATAAAACAAGAGAATGGAGGGAGTGAATGGTGTCCGTTCTGTATAAGGTAGACAGACGATCTTGTGGAGGTGACACTTAGCAAGTGCCCTGACAATTGAGAAGCTACATTTCAAGATTGCAATGGCAGGCAGTATTTAGCTGCTTTCTGTACTTAGCCACCTTCTACTCACCTTATCCAAATAAATATTTTCATTCTCTTCATAACTCTTCAGTAGGTGCAAATATTATTTTCATTTGATAGACAGAGTCAAAGGCACTAGGCAATTTTCCAAGGTCCAGTGTCAAAGCTCTGTCTTTAACCCAGCACATCAGGGTTCAATGTCTGTATTTTTAACTGCTGCACTGCCTGGCTGACAGAAGATGTCTCTAGACAGAGAAAACAGCAGGTGTAAGGTTGTAAACACGTCAGGGTCATAAAAGGTCAGGGTATTCAATGAACATCAAGCATCTCAATGTGTCTGGAGAGTAACAGATGAGGAGGAGTAGGGAGGGGTCAGGTGAAATCAGAGAGGGGGCTGGAGCAATAACAGTGCACTGACCCAGTGAGTGGTTTGGGTTTCTTTTGAGCACCAGGAAAAATGTAGGCTTTTCAGTAAGAAGGGGCATGACTTGTGTTAGGTGTTGAGGAGGTCACTTTGGCTATTTCCTGGTAGATAGATTTTAGGTCAGTGTATCTGAAAACTGATAATACAGAGTTGACCCCACAGTCCAGTGATGACAGTTAGTGACTAGGTTAGGGTCTAGGTTAGCAGTATTAGACATTGTGAAATGTGATGAAATTGGGATATATTAGAAGGCTTAGCCATCACGACTGCACAGTTTATATGCGGAAAGAAGGCGGGTAAAAAGACATCTGAGTGAAGTGGTTTAGACATGTCCAATATGCCAGTAAACATTAAGAAAAGACCATGGACTGAAATCAATTCATTAATATATCTAAAAAGGCATATTTACAAAAGTTCCAGCACAAATATTAATATGCCACATTTCATCAACTCTAATATGCTCAATTTTCATACTTTGATGTATCTGAAATTACTATTCCTCTTTTCTCAATACTTATTTAATAAAATGTTATTAGTTGCATTCTTTCTCATGGGAGAAATTATGAGTATTTGGTACTTTGCTAAGTTGTACTTTTGTTTGACATCTCTACATTAATTTTTTTCTCTCCTAATTGTCTTTAGCAGAATCTGGCATATATATATACATATATTGTTTTTAAAACATGCATTGCATGTACATACATCATGCTTTCAGTACTACAATACAAACTGGGATAATGAATTTCTCCTCTGTGTGTTTTTGGTGTTCTTTAAAGTACTCAGACTAGAGTTAGAAATGAAGTAACCAACTCGAAAGATTACTCTGGAGTTGACTTGACAGGTGTCAGTGGAATGTTATAATATCCAGAATTTCCTTTATAAGTGGCAAAATCCAGCTAAATGTCTGTGTCTTAAGCCTCGCTGTTTTGTTGACTAGTTGGCTATTAGAGTAAACAGAAATATCATCTGTATAATAAAAATTCCAACAGGACAGGAAGCGACAAAAGAACATATTCTTCAAGAAAATGATGAATGAAGAAAGAAAAGGTTACAGAAAGAAAAGGCCCAAAGAAATCCCTTCACTAGAAGCACAGAGCTTTAATAGACACCAGCAGCACATGAGGTACCTAAATAGATGTATTGTTTTTTCTTTTCCAGATAAGAGTTTTCCTTTTCTTTAGTCATTTAACATTAATTTATTGTATGTCACAATTAAATAGGCAGAAATATAATCCCAAAAATATGTGAGGAAATTCAAAAGACCCATATTATATATGTAGGATGAGTTTTAAAATATATTTTAAAATCAGTACTTTAAAAACCAATTTACCAAGATGTTACATTGACAATGTCTTGCAAAATAAATAAAATATACATATTGATTTAAATGTATACACATTAAAAATATATTGTCAGTACTATAATATCAGTATAATAAAACCAGCTCTAAGAAAGAGAACTTTTGGGAACGTGAGTGACATGATTTTCTCATAGTGGCATGGTGGTCAATTAAGGTGATTTGGTGAAAGAAGTTGGAATAGACAGAAATTAATAAATCAAGAAAAAGTAGAATGTGGTCACAGTGCAATCACAGTGAAAAATTTATAGCACGAAACAACAACAGAGTTCATTAGTCTGCATATTTAGCAAGTTGATTTAAAAATTTAGATGCACTGACTTTGATTCATAGCCGAGTGTCCTAGTCTTGGGCATTCAAAGGTAGCCAGACCTTGGTGCATTTTGGGTCTGGGTATTAAAAGAAAGCTAGGAGAAACCTATGTCTCTCCTTAAAGCAGCTATATCCACTGTTATCTAACCCCTTCTAATGTGCATAAAAATCACATGAGCTATCTTAAAATAATGCATATACCACTTTATAAATAAAATACAAAACATAAAAATAGATTTTCTCACATATAATTCAAACCTGTTAAATCAATACAACATTTTTTAAAGACCATTGTAAAATTTCAAGAATGCAGAATATAGTCAATGCTATTTAGGGTAGGTTATAAAAGAAGGCATATTGCATATAATGTGGAATATTACAATACAGCATAATCGAATTAAAATATCACAATGACTGACATGATTCAAAGCAAAAGGGATTGATAGAATAAATGGTAAGTCACCGTTCCTTTCTTGTCTAGCGTTATCTTTTAAAGTCTAAAGGCACAAAGTGGTATTATGCCTACAGTGTCTAGAATTTTTCTTGAATATGTATGCATGCATCAAAGTCAGAGAGTCTCAATTTTTAAACCAACCAAGATGTTACATTGCACACACTATTGCAGGTAGCAAAATGCAAAATAAATGAGGAAGCTTCTCACAGAGCTCCATAAATTTGGGGATGCTACACTAAAAAATACCAGAGGGGGATTTAGGAGGAGGGAGTGTATTTGGGGGGTCCTCACCTAATGTGCATGATGCAATGGTACTTTTCAAAACTGTTAAGAAATGAGTATAAATGCGATGGATTTGTTACTTAGTTTAGTGTAAGAATTCAACATTGTGTATCAAAGCAGTACCCTGAACCCCATAAATGCATCAATGTACAAAGTTATGATTTAATAAAAAAAATTAAAAAAATTATGAAGACTTCTTTCTCACCTCCTGCCTCCAAAATACTTAATTCAATTTGCTGAATACAAATTTTGCTCATGAAGGATGTCTGAGGAATGTGGAAAAGAAGAAGATGAGAGCCATCAAGAAACCAAAGGACTTGGGAAAAAAATCAACCAAGTTCTAGAAAAACTCGCAAATGAGTGAATTAAGAAGAGTTATTACATAATTAGGGAGCTTTAAGCACAAACTCTTTAGAGGTCAAAGAAAGACAAAGTTCAGAAGAGACTTCAGAAATGAGCACCTTTGAGTCATTTCTTCCCTGAAGCCTATTGGAATAAAGACAGAATAATTGAAAACACACAAAAAGGTCATTTGTATTCATGTTAAAAATGACCACAGTTCTACACCATGTGCTCTGAAAGATATTATCTGGCAGATAGGAGAAAAAATAATAATGGTGTTAAAAACGTTTTTAGAAGCGTCCATGTAGGCAAGGCCAGGCTATTGAATTCACTTCACTATTGTAAGCTCTTTAGCACACAGGAGGCCCTTAATCTCTAACTGTTGAGTAAAGAACAGCATAATTTGACTTGGACAGTCCATAATTCCAGAACAATGCAGCAATTTGGAAGTGAGATAGTGCTGAAGAGGCCTCATACATACCTTAAACATGCTTATACCAATATAAATAGGCTTATATTATATATTCTTACTACTTTCTAAAATGATGGGAGCTAATATAGCTCATTTGTTCAATAATATTAAAATCCTCTTTTTACTTAAAATATTGGTAATCAAAGTGTAGCACTAAGTGTGTCAACAAGTTTCCTACCCAACATTCATTTTTTCCTCTTTTCTAAATATTAACAAAATATAAAAATACATATATCTCCTTCTTATGATAAGGAAGTTTTACCTTCTTGTGACAAGAAAATTTTACTCTTGTGACCCCCACATCTTCAATTTTAGCTTCATAACCTCTGTAAATTGTATATTTATTTTTATATTTCAAGGTTGGTTATATTTACATTCAGTTCTGTAAGGACAATTAAATACTTTATATTTCATCTATAATTTGATTTTGTTTTAAGAGAATAAAAGAAATAGTATTTAATTTAATAATTCTGCTAATATTATTCACTGTAGTTTAAATAGAACACTGTAATTACCTATCATTTCTTGAGCATTTTTAAATTATTGCTTTTTTCCCCTTGACCTTTTCTATCCCCTACATCTGTCTTGATCACAACATGCGCTTTTCCAAAATTCTCAAACATGCATACAATCTGGCTTATAGCATGCCTTATTTTCTGAGACCTATCTCCTAAAGTCTCTCTCAATGTACCAGAGAGTAATGATCTCAAGTCCATCCACACAGGTGGCATTTTACAACCTAACTTATCCATGAGTCTGAACTCTCTCTTTTCCTGGGTCACATACTATCATTTTTCTTGATTTATAATCTCCTTCCTATGACTTTCTAAGCAAACTTATCTGTTAGACAAACTCTCTGAGACTTCATTTTGGGAAATATTATTATATAGTTCTCATGCTCACTGATAATTTGAGTGGGCATCCAATTATAGATTCAAATCTTTCCCCTCAAAATCATAAGGGAATTTCCCTATTGTGTTCTAATGACCTAAATAGTCAATCAAATGTCTGATCCCTGTTTTATTGTATTTATTAATTTTGTTAAAAACATCCTCTGGTTTCCTCGGTATAGAGAATTTTTCAATATATCTAAGTTTATAATTTTTTTTTATTTTCTCTGCTTGGAAATTAGTAAAATTTTTATTTTTTATTTATTTTAATTAATTAATTAATTAATTAACTAGCCTGGCTTATGGGATGTTTTATTCCTTTTTTGTTTTTTTTTTTTTTTTTTTTATTTATTTATGTATGTATTTATTTATTTATTTATTTATTTATTTTTATTAAATCATAGCTGTGTACATTAATGCAATCATGGGGCACCATACACTGGTTTTATAGACCGTTTGACACATTTTCATCACACTGGTTAACATGGCCTTCCTGGCATTTTCTTATTGTG
>CAUYPK010113843.1:0-11231 GCA_963574355.1 Loris lydekkerianus | reverse complement strand
CCCTGCATTTAAGCTGTTCAGTCACTAGGTTACTTTGTCCCGCCCGATCCTTGCTCTGGGACCCTGAGGGCAGAACTTGCCGGAGCAGTTTTTTCACGCAATGGCTTTCACTGAGCCCAGCTCAGTGACTCATTTTGGGGCCTTAGACAATGCCCAAAGTTCGCCACACTTTTGCTCAAGCTCTCCCCAAGGCAGCTCAACTGAGCACCAAGTCCAAGAACACCAAAAAAGTTCACAGGTAAGGCCTTTCCAGTTTGCAGTCTCACTGCTGCTTGTACTCACGGTTGCCGGCGTGATTAGGTCAATTGAACACACACAGCCACTTGCCAGTTTTGCACTGTTTCTGTCCTCCTCCTGGGGTCCAGAAGTTCCTTGCTGGCTCCCTGTATCCTCAAAGGGATGATCATAGGCAGATCCCACCGGCCAGAGATTTCTGGAGTCTTGTCTCCCCAGACTTGCCGTGCCCAGTTGCCGTGAAGAGCATTCTTGAAGAGTCTGTTAGTCATTGCTTTACTTAGGGTATAAATGTTGATGGAAGAGACTACAGTTGAAATGGTTTCCCAATTCAAATAAGATAGCAAAATCATGATGGGTAGAAACAAAGTAGTAGCGCTTAATTCTCAGAAGCTTGCTGCATACAATTATCACAGTGGGTAGTGTGGCTAATGCTGTCCTGTAAATATATCACAACCTGTAAAAAATATTCAACCAGTCGTGCCTAGAATCACAGCAAATAGACAGTCCACCAAGAATCTTTTTGATTACACTGTCACCTCTACCTCAACCCACACATTGGCTTCATGTGAAGTTTCTTCTGGTCAACTATGTAGACAGGACAGTATCTGAACCCAGTTTACAAATATCAATGCCTGAAATTCTAGTGCCAGATGAAAATGGTTTGCTGAATCAAGTTGTCTTATTTCACGGATGTCTCTCCAGGATAGTACAAAGGGAGATCTCTAAGCACAATTTGCTGTTCAATTAGTCTGGGACTATACAACTGAGGTGGGAACCTGTACTGTTCATGGATAGTGAATAATGAATTGGCTGACTGATCGAAGGCCTGTTTAGAACAAAACTGAAAGATTTATGGCAAGAAGGCATGAAGAAATATATAGATGTATCATTTGACAGCTAGTGTATATAATTGTTTGAGTCATATGAATGTGTGCAATTATTATTATTTTTCATCAGTGCAATGGGTATTCTCTTAATAATAAGGTGAACAGAATAGACCAATCCTAAGGTCATCATTCTTCCTAATTACCCCAAAGTTTGCTCATTTGGACCCATGAATAAAGTAACATTGTAATTAGGTCATAAAGTCAACATGTATTTTCTTTCTCCTGGCTAAAACCACTACTGAGTGCCCAATTTTCCCACTTCAGCCAAACCTGAGCCTCCAGTATATTAACATAGCTCAGGAGGACTAGCAGCCATTGAATAATTAGATTCCTTCTCTCAAAAAGGAAGAAATATCATTTTTCTTGAAATAGAATCATCCTTGTGGATAAAAGATTTAAACTTAAGACATGAAACTATAAAAATACTAGAAGAGAGCGCAGGGTAAACACTTGAAGAAATTGGCCTGGGAGAATATTTTATGAGGAGGACCCCACAGGCAATCGAAGCAACACCAAGAATACATTACTGGGATCTGATCAAACTAAAAAGCTTTTGCACAGTCAAGCACAGTAAATAAAGCAAAGAGACAACCTTCAGAACAGGAGGAGATTTTTACAGGTTATGCTTCCGACAAAGGTTTGATAACTAGAATTTACTGAGAACTCAAACTAATCAATAAGAAAAGAACAAATATCCCCATTACTATGTGGGCAAGAGACTCAAACAGAAACTTCTCAGATGAAGACAGGCACATGGGCTACAAACACATGAAAAAATGCTCATCATCCTTAATCACCAGAGAAATGCAAATCAAAACCACTTTGAGATATCATCTAACTCCAGTAAGATTAGCCCACATCACAGAATCCTAAAACTCAGATGTTGGCGTGGATGCAGAGAGAAGGGAACACTTCTACACTGCTGGTGGGAATGCAAGCTAATATGACCTTTTGGGAAAGAAGTTTAGAGAACACTCAAGGAAATAGAAGTAGATCTACCATTCAATCCTGCAATTCCTCTACTAGGTATATACCCAGATGATCAAAAAATTATTTTACAACAAAGACATTTGCACCAGAATGTTCATTGCAGCCCATTTCATAATAGCCAAACCATGGAAACAGCCCAAGTGCCCATGGACCCATGAATGAATTAAGAAATTGTGGTATATGTACACCATGGACTACTATGCAGCCATAAAAAAGATGGAGACTTGGGCGGCACCTGAAGCTCAGTGGGTGGGGTGCTGGCCCATATACCAAGGGTGGTGAGTTCAAACCTAGCCCCAGCCGAACTGCAACAAAAAAATAGCTGGGCGTTGTGGTGGATGCCTGTAGTCCCAGCTATAGGAAACTGAGGCAAGAGAATCACCTAAGCCCAGGAGTTGGAGGTTGCTATGTGCTGTGTGATGCCACAGCACTCTACTAAGGGCAATAAAGTGAGACTCTGTCTCTACAAAAATAGAAAAAAAAGATGGAGACTTCACATCTTTTACGTTTACCTGAATTGAGCTGGAACATATTCTTCTTAGTAATCAAGTATCTCAAGAATGGGGAAAAAAGTATCCAATGTACTCAATACTACTATGAAATCAATATATAACCACCTACACAGTCATACGAATGGCAAAACATAACTATAGTCCAGAAGGTAGAAGGAAAGAGGAGAGAGAGGGGAAGTATGAGAAGAGTATATATTGATACTGCCTAGCTCAGTGGTTCTCAACCTTCCTCATGCCACCGTTCTTTAATACAGTTCCTGTGGGTCATGACCCACAGGTTGAGAACCGCTGGTCTAGCTCAAGGGTACATTGTGGTGGACATTTGCCATTTATTCATTTATTCATGTATTCACATTCATTCATTCTTTTGTCCATTTATTTACTTCCTAGTGAGAGTGAGGGTTGCATAGGACATAAATTCTCTTTTGGTATGCTGCTAATTTCCCATTTTCTCAGTTCCCCTGGAAGTAGGCACAAATATGTTATCTGAGCTCCGCCAGTGAGAAGCATTGACTCAAGGGGAAGTGACACAAAAAATCAGGGACAGTGGAGAATTCTTCAGGAGGTGGTAAAAATCTTAAGCAACAGAGTTTTCTGGGATAGAACCAACAGCTGTGCTCTGGAAGCAACCTGTGTCTGGGATCACTAGTGTGGGTGGTGCAATCTGTCCATTTCAGGGTGCAGTGGCCACAATGGATCCAGGATGAGCTGTTCTGTGTAGTGATTTTGGCAATGGCTGTGTTCCTACCCTCCTTTTGTTTCTGCCTCTCTTACAAGCTTGGTTCTTCTTTCTTCTTGTTGATTCTAAGACTTACCCAATATTCTTTCAATAAATACATTTCTGTTTAAATCATCCCAGGTCAGTTCCTAAAAGTTGTACTTAATAACCCTAACTTAGAAAGCCATAAAACTTCATTTCAATACTTTTTATTGATTAAGACTTTGGCTTACATACTGTGTAAGATACTATGGTGATATTTGTCAACTCTGTAAATAAACTAAAAGCTGTTGTGTTTTATATTTTAAACAAGCAACGTTTATGGCCCATAAATTGTATCTCGATAAAATTTGTAAAAATAAAGTATGTTAGTATTTTCCTATGACTTAAACATTTTGTCTGTTTACCTCCCCTTCACTTAAAAAAAAAAGGCTTTGAAATATGTCATATACCATACAACTCCCCCACTTAAAGTGTATATCTCAGCATGTTTTAGTAGCACATTCACAGAGCTGTGCAAGCATCACCACAATATAGCTGGAGAACCTTTTCATTACCCCCCAAGCAAACTTCTATCTATGAGCTCACACTCTCCATTCCTTTCTCCCAACACTCTTCTTCCTGGAACCACTAATCTACTCTCTGTGTCTCTATGTTTATTATCTGGAGGATTTCACATAAAGGAGTCGCACAATGTGGGATTTCTTGTAACCCCTCTCACTTTGTGTGCTATCACTGTCATTCCTTTTAATTGTACATATTGCTTAAAGTCTAACTGAGATTCATCTGTGTATATACACATTGATGTACGTCTTTAATATTTTAATTTTGGTTATGCTGAATTTAAATTTCTTATGAGAGGGAAATGATATTTTTATATTAGTCTTCTTGCTGAAGAGAACAATGCATCTTTTCATCTACTTAAGTTTTAAGTTCCCTCAGTAGCACTTTAAAGTTTTTCCTCATCTCGGTCCTGCATATTTCCTATTGAATTCATATCTACCTACTGTTTCTTCTTGTTTTCTTTTTTCTGCTTGACCCTTCCCTTCCTCACTTAACCAGAATAGAGAGGAGTGATTCAGTCACTGCTTTCTTTATGTGATTTGTGTAATACATGATTTTCCCGTAAGTCTGATAAACAGTGTATCTATATCTGTGTATATATAAAATTTACCACAAGAGGTAAATGGTTAGTGTTTCAGACAAATACTTCACAAGAAATTCTAGGATTTTGTTTCAATTCAAATTTTTAAAAGTAAGAAAAGAAAGAAAAAAAATGACAGTATTTGTCTTCCAGAGTTTCTTAGGAATTTATTTCTCTCCTTTCTTATATAGTCGTTCATTACTTCAGTTACACTGGCTCTGGTCCATTTGTGGAAGAACCAAGTTTCTTCTGATGTGGTGGCCTTTGCACTTACATTACACTTTTTCTCGCCTGGGAATGATTTATTTTTAAGTTTTTGATTATCCATCAGATCTCAGTTTAAATGTAAACTCCTTTCCCAACTTTCTGACTAAAGTGGGCCTCTCCCGCCATCATTCTTTCACTGAACTTCATTTCCTTCTGAGCACTCATGACAACCTAATGACATCTACCAACTCTTTCCTCCAGTGCCTACCAGAGTGCAGGGCACATACTGTGTCTTCAATAAGTACTTTTCAAAAAAGATGAATTCCGATAAAGAGAATTTCATTGGAATGTGTAAGTTAGGCACAGGTGTCAGAGTATTCTATGCACAGTTCACAAGGGCAGGGATTTAGAGGATCCAGCCTCTTTTTTTTAATTTTTTTTAAATTAAATCATAGCTGTGTACATTAATGCAATCATGGGGTACAAAATGCTGGTTTTATATACAATTTGAAATATTTTCATGGAACTGGTTAACATAGCCTTCAAGGCATTTTCTTAGTTATTGTGTTCAGACATTTATATTCTGCATTTAGTGAGTTTCACCTGTACCCTTCTAAGATGCACCATAGTTGTAGTCCCACCAATTACCCTCCCTCCCTCCATCCATCCTCCTCCCTCCCTCCCCTCCCTTGCCCCTATAACCCAATTGTACCAGCCTCTTTTAATCCCAGAAATTTCTTCCTCCCCTCTGAGACCTAGCCCCGCCCCCCTGCAACTCCATCCCTGCAGCTCGCAGAGCCTGAGCAGAGTCCCTCGCAGAGGCTGCTGGGGGTTTCGGCGCATGCGCAGTAAGATCTGCACGTGCCCAGTCCTCGGGCAACCGCCATGGTCCCTGGCGAAGGCGCCACATCAGCTGCGGCAGTTGGGACGCGCTGGGCTATGGCTGAGGGCAGTGCTCACAGGGCTGGCCTCCGGGACAGCCAGCGGCCTCAGCAATGAGACAGGCGGGACCTCGAAGCCATCCAACAACCCGCTGTCCCACAGGCTGCATAAGATCCTGGCGATGAGACAGGACGACAACAAGGTAACCGGCCGCGGGGCGGGGTTCGGGGTCCCCGCGGGGCTGGGCGGGCCGGGGGCGCGTCCCTGGTCTTCCTGCCACCGAGGAAGCTGCTGCTCAGCGAAGCAGAGCCGGTGAGAAGGGGGAGCTTGGGAGCCCCCGGGAAAGCGAAGAGGTTTCCCTGGTGCTTTCCCTGCTTAGAAAGGTTCCTGGAAGACTCTCTGGACGGGGTCAGTGGACCGTGGCGCCTCAAACCCGTCCATCCCCGGAGGTCTTGGGGGTCTGAGCCGGGAGGGAGGAGGAGAGCACCAGGCAGGTTCCGAAACCCATAAGGGGGAGCAGATTCCAAGATGAGGCAGCGGAGTGGGGAGGGGCATGATCCTGACAACAGTGGTCCGGGGTGAGAGAGCGTTTCCATGACAAGTGACAACAGCCACAGCCTGGAAGAACTATTACACTTCTGTCCATGGCTCACGTGAAGTCATAACTACCAATTTTCTTCTTAGCTAAACATGGTGCATTTATGGGGTCAGGCTGTATTTTTTTCCGAGATAAATTGCCTGCATGCCCTTCCAAGGACCTCCAGAAACTTGAGCCAAACTTTCCAGCCACCCAGTTATCTCTTCTGTGTTCCCAAGTGGCTAGATTTGATTGACCATGCCAGTGTCACATAAACGAAAAAGGTATGGGGCGGTGCCTGTGGCTCAAAGGAGTAGGGCGCCAACCCCATATGCCGGAGGTGGTGGGTTCAAACCCAGCTCTGGCCAAAAACTGCAAAGAAAAAGAAAGAAAGAAAGAAAAGAAAAATGGTATGTAAAAATGAGAGCATTGCAGAGAATCTAGAGGTAACTGGAAAATAAGCTCTTAACAAGACTTACTAGATGCCTGTGTATAAAAAAAATAACAATACAGTATAATCAATAAGAAGGGTTTTGCCTGCCATTTATTATAAGCTTTAACCACTAAATACATGCTCTATGATTTGTGTGAGTACCTTAAGTCCTGTAAGGTTATGTTTAGGAATTGAGAACACAGCTTGTAACTTCTCATGGTGGTTGTGAGGACTCTGAGGGAATCAAGGTGAAGCCCTTAGCACTATGCCCAGCACTTATTGTTTCTTAATAGATGTTAATTTTATCATACAATTTACTAAGTCTTTGACGTGTCTAATATTTATATTTGTTACCTCGTTTAATATAGCTACTCTGTTGTACTTAACATCATCTCTCTTTTTTTTTTTTTTTTTCCTTTTTTTAGAGACAGAGTCTCACTTTATCACCCTCGGTAGAGTGCCATGGCATCACAGCTCACAGCAACCTCCGACTCCTAGGAATAGTCCATTCTCTTGCCTCAGCCTCCGAGTAGCTGGGACTACAGGTGCCCACCACAATACTCGGCTATTTTTTTGTTGCAGTTTGGCCAGGGCTGGGTTTGAACCTGCCACCCTCTGTATATGGGGCCAGCGCCCTACCCACTGAGCCACAGGGGCTGCCCCCATCATCTCTTTCTTAACTCTGAGAAAAATAGGGCATGGAGAGAGTGCAGCTTGGTTAAGTTCTGTAACTAATAACTGGTGGAGCTGTAATTTGCACCTGAGTCTGTGTGATTTTTGTTCATTCTGCATTTACTGTCTACTACTATGAACTAGGCCTAAGGACATTTCGAGGCTATAGTCAAAAGAAACTTCTTCATTTTATGGATTTTTTTTTTTTTGGTATAACTATTTGTAATTGTAAACATATTTTTGCTCTCAAATACTCAATTTAAATAGCGTTACTGTTTTTGTTAATTCAGCCAATATTTCAAAATAACGTTATAACAGATATAAAGGGGTAAGCCTGTCAGAGTATATGTGTTAGTTGAAGTATAAAAATACATATCTGTAGAATGTAGGAGACCATTGGGATGTCCTGTGTTGCGTGACCAGAGACGCAAACAAACAGCAGCTTTGCCATGGGTGTAAACTTGCTCCTGTAATTGTTAAGTCAAGAAACAGACTACATGGGATGGGATGGCATGTAGCGAAATTCTTTATTCAGGGTTTTGATTTTATACCTTTCTAGTGATGTACACACTTAATCTATTATCTGTTAGTTTCACCATTACCTCTTTTACCTATCTGAAATTAACTTGAAAGGAAATATCCTGTTACCATATCAACACAATCACTTTTGCAGTAAACATCTTCTAGACATTGACTAATCTCTGGGCAGGTATCTAAATAAAGATCACAAAGAAGAAAGTAGCCACAGGGGAACAGAGTTAATGGAAGAGTATCTTCAAGCGTTCACTCAGTTTACCAAGTATGAAATAATGACTGAGTCTTTTCCTCAGGGCAGAGCACCTATAGACCTCTGACAATATGTTGTTAACATATGTCAACCATGTGGCCTGTATCTCTGAGGAAGGGCGGCATGCCCTTTGATCTCAGGCTTCACGGGGTGCACAGCTTCAGAGAATGGGCTTGTGGAATTTTTAACTCCAGGGAAGCCAACTCTGTGTGTGTCCCAAGGGGGCCCAGGTCCCTTAAGCCTCTGGAAAAATACCAATCCATTTTAAACTCACACTGAGTTCACTTTGTGTGCTTGATGTAGGATGTTTATTTCTAAATATTATCCTACAGTCCTGGGCTTGGTCCCCTGCTCTCTCTTCAATCTGTATTCTCTTTGTAGAAGGAATCTTTTATGGTTTAAACATCAAAAAACATTATGACTCTCAGATTTATAACCTGTTCCTAACATCTCTGTGGAGCTCCAGATTTATAGAATCAGCTATTTATACCTTCAATTGGAATCTGGTCAACAACATAAAAACATAGGCTTGACTGGATTTTTCCCTAATTTGGTTTCACCCTCGCTGTTAGTAAAGAACATCGCCATTCATCCACTCAAGCAAGAAGCATATAAGTAATTTTTTGTTCCTGTCACTTTTTTGACATTTCCCATCCTGTCCATTAATACATCCTATAGGCTCTACCTTGAAAAACGTGTCTTTGGAATATCTTTTTCATCTGTATTGCTGCCATCTTGTTCTAAGACTACTATCACATCTTTCTTGGATTTTAATTTTTTCCTACCTGCTTTCTTCCTTGTACCCCTCTACCATTCATTCTTCTTACAAAGCTGGAATAAACTTTTAAACATATAGAGCATAGACTGGCTGTTGTCTACCAATCATGTCTCTGTTCAAAAGTCCCCTCAGAGGCTTGGTGCCTATACCTTAGTGGTTAGGGTGCTGGCCACATACACGGGGCTGGTGAGTTCAAACTCAGCCAGGGCCTGCTAAATAACAATGACAACTGTAACAACAACAACAGAATAGCTGGACATTGTGGCGGGTGCCTGTTGTCCCAACTACTTGGGAGGCTGAAGCAAGAGAATCACTTAACCTCCCAGGAGTTGGAGGTTGCTGTGAGCTGTGACACCATGGCTCTCTACTGAAGGTGACATAGTAAGACGCTGTCTAAAGAAAAAATAAAAAGTACCCTCAAAGAGGACTTCCTCTGTGAGTTATATTTCTGGTTATTCAGGTCCTTTTCAAGAGGCTGCCAGTGGTGCTTATTCTTACATAGATCTTTCAGATATAGTTTATGTATATACAAGTAAATATGCATGTGTGTATTGCTTTTTAATTTTTAACAGTTGGTATTATAAATTTACCTTGATGTTTCACTTAACCATTTAACTATATAATTTTCTTTAAAAAAAATGGATATATCATTTTATAGACATTTATACTATTTGCAATCTTTATAATTCCAAGCATCTCTGCAGTAAATGACCTTACGTGTATATATGTGTGTATATATATTTATATACTGTTATGTACAAGTACCCTTACTGTGTTCTGGATATAAATTTATAGTTCAGTAATTTGAAGGTTACCAATATTTTTTGAATTGTTTAATAGAAATAAATTATTTGAAAATGGTCTCATTATATTTTATCTTGAGATTAGGAAACATATAAAAATCAGTCCCAATGACTTTCTTCAGTTACCCATTGTGTAGCAAATGTTGGAAGCTCTCAAGGCATTTTCAACCTTTTTTGTTGAAAATAGTTTGTGGACTTGACATTTACATGGAAATATTGGATGTAGAAGTTTAGCTATCAATAAAGAATTTGTAGACATTTTCAAGGAAGTGTAGGAAATATGTAAACTATTTTCACATAGCATTTATTGAGAATGTACTGTATGCCTGGGTCTGTGCTAAATATTTTTTAATCCGGTTGATATGTTTGCTGTTCATATACCATGTCCAGATAGAAGGCTTAGCTACTCATGCTGTATCTTGGTCTCTATTTTTATCACACATTATTGTGATTTCAGAATTAGATCTCCACTAATGCTGGTACTTAGAAAGTTGTATTATTGTTCTAGGAGATTATTTTAGGAATTGTATTTTTTAAACAAAAGACATGTTTTTTAATGGTTCTCCAATACAACTATCCCCTCCTTCATAATCCTTTCTCCATTGGAGAGTGTTTGGAATTGAGTTACTTTTTATTGCATCTTAAATTATGAACTTTTCAGATTAAGTTCAATTATTTCAATGCACAATGATTTATCATACTTGAGAATATAATCTCACTATAGAATGAAAATAAATTTTACTTATGTTAATTATGTTTTATTAATTATGTAATTATGTTAATATATTGTAATAACATTGTTATGTGAGTTATGAAAATGTTACTACACATGGTTTTAAAGAGTGATAAGTAAAACATTATTTTTACCAATTTGGTAGGATTTCAGTGACCGAGAACTAACAATCTGTAAGGTTAAAGGAAAAAAAAGAGATGTTAGTGATGAACATATCCAGATAATGGTCTTTTAAACACCATTTCCTACTCAAAGGAATAATCATATTAGTACTAGAAAGCAAGGATGTTGCCTGGAACCTACTGGCTAAGAGTAGAAAGGACTCTGGAGCTAATTTGAAGAGGCTTCCACTGGCCAAAATTTAGTTTTTAGTGGGGAGAGAAAGTATCTAGGGCAAGAACTAGAAGGTGAGTAAGTGAGAGATGAAACAAGAGTAACCCTTTATTGATAATTTTTTTTTTTTATTAAATCATAGCTGTGTACATTAATGTGATCATGGGGCACCATACACTAGTATCATAGACCGTTTGACACATTTTCATCACATTGGTTAACATAGACTTCCTGGCATTTCCTAGTTATTGTGCTAAGACATTTACATTCCACATTTACTAAGTTTCACATATACCCTTGTAAGATGCACCGCAGGCGTAATCCCACCAACCCCCCTCCCTCTACCCACCTTCCCCTCCCTCCCCTCCCTTTCTCCCTTCCCCCTATTCTTAGGTTGTAACTGGGTTATAGCTTTCATATGAAAGCCATAAATTAGTTTCATAGTAGGGCTGAGTACATTGCATACTTTTTCTTCCATTCTTGAGATACTTTACTAAGAAGAATATGTTCCAGCTCCATCCATGTAAACATGAAAGAG
>CAUYPK010113836.1:0-18591 GCA_963574355.1 Loris lydekkerianus | reverse complement strand
AGAAATGCAAATCAAAACTACTTTGAGATATCACCTAACCCCAGTAAGAGTAGCCCACATAACAAAATCCCAAAACCAGAAATGTTGGCGTGGATGTGAAGGAAAGGGCACACTTCTACACTGCTGGTGGGAATGCCCACTAACACATCCCTTCTGGAAGGATGTTTGGAGAATACTTAGAGATCTAAAAATAGACCTGCCATTCGATCCTATAATTCCTTTACTAGGTATATACCCAAAAGACCAAAAATCACAATATAACAAAGACATCTGTACCAGAATGTTTATTACAGCCCAATTCATGATTGCTAAGTCATTGAAGAACCCCAAGCACCCACGGAATATTATGTAGCCTTAAAAAAAGATGGAGACTTTACCTCTTTCATGTTTACATGGATGGAGCTGGAACATATTCTTAGCAAAGTATCTCAGGAATGGAAGAAAAAGTATCCAATGTACTCAGCCCTACTATGAAGCTAATTTATAGCTTTCACATGAAGGCTGTAACCCAACTATAGCACAAGAATATGGGGAAAGGGCCAAGGGAGGGGAAGGGAGGGAGGAGGTTAGGGTGGAGGGAAGGTAATAGGTGGGACCACACCTATGTTGCATCTTAGAATGGGTACAGGTGAAACTTACTAAATGCAGAATACAAATGTCTACATACAATAACTAAGAAAATGCCATGAAGGCTACGTTGAACAGTTTGATGAGATTATTTCAGATTGTATATGAAACCAGTACATTGTACCCCTTGATTGCACTAATGTACGTAGCTATGATTTAACAATAAAAAAAATTAAAAAATAAGAAAAAACACCAAAAAAAATAAATAAAACAAACAAAAAGAATTACATAGCTGTCCCTTCCTGGCACAGGAAAGGAAGACAGATTGACTGGCTGTTTACCTTGTGGCATTTTATTGGTTCCTTTTGGCACACTGAATTCTTAGTATAATGAAAACCTACAGGAACGAAAACGTTTTCTATATATCCTATATATATATCTGATATGTCACAGAAGTCAAATAGAGCATATCCAAACTAGACTCTGAACAAAACAGATGCAGAATCTTGGCACAACTATGGACACTGTGCCAAGTGCTCTGTCTTCATTCACTCCAAGTGGGACCTTAACATTCTTCTTCCCAATGAACAAAGCCCTCGGAGATGAAGGGATTCATCAAGTGTGTCAACTTCAAAACAAACACATTCTATAAATGTGTTCCTTCTTAGGGGAGGGCTCTTGGAAAATTCCAGCTGGCCCTTGACATAGGAGTCTCTGTCTCCATCTCTGAGCTGCATGAGTGTGACTTGTGCCTAAACAGAGCTATGGGCTCCTGACAACACCTGGGCAGAACCTGGTACCTGGCAGGTGCCCCACTACTGGATAAAGGAAAAGCCTGTGACGCAGCACTGACACTCCTCTCAACATACACGCTGTTCTACAAGTAATATCTGCAGCGTGTGCTCACTCTTCAGGCATGTGTGGGCTTTGGCCTTATTCTTGGCTTTCCTATCAGGAGAGGAGTGGACTTGTGGCTTATCTACACTGACTCTGGGGGTGATCAGCGGGGAGGAGGCTGAATGCTCTGGGAGTACCTGCACACTCATTCTGTCCTGATTCCCTCAGTCTAGCCATGGCTTCTGAGTCCTGCTCTGTGGACTGACTTACTCTGCTAGGGAGCTTTTGCATACAGACATCTGTAGCTGGCCTAATTCCTGTGACCTGTCTTTCCCAGAGGATGAAACACAGCACAGGTCTGCCTCAATGTGCACTCTGTGATTCTGACTCAGAACTCTGCCTCTCTTACCACCTTCTGGCCAGGAAACACAAAAATCACACCTTACCAGGGGTGTCCACCCTGTGGCCTGCAGTCCGTGCTGACTTTGTGAGGACTCTTGTTTATCTGCGTTAGAACAGAAAAAGGCTGATACCTGCATGCTCCTGGCACCTGTGAAACACCATTGCTTCTCTGAAGCTCCGTCCAAGGCACCCCCGTGGCTCAGCCACTTAACTGCCTTCTGCACACGTGGTGGTTCCCTTCCAACCTTGGAAACAAGTGTTGATTGCTTCACTATCAAAAAGAAGGTCCTGCAGGTGACCTTGCAGGGAAGAATGTCTGATTCTGAATTAGTCATCCATCCACCAAATGTTTTAAAACACTTTAAGTGTAACTAAAAAAGAACCCACTTTAATCAAAACTTAAAAAAAAGTTTTGATGTTCTTACAACAGTAAACAGTGTGCATTGCTTTAATGTGGACAGTTTTTCTAGTCAAATAGGAGCTCCTGAATTTCAGGAATAGATTTTTTTTAAAGGATAAATTTTTGATATTTTTCTTCATACTGATTTGCAGACAATCTTCCAATCTCCCATGCTGGTGCAATTCATAAAACGCAGCTTTCATGCTGACGTGCACAGCACTTTGATGGCTGGAGGTAAAAGGCATGATCTCTTTTCCATTCGATACCACTCAACACTGTTGCTCAAACCTTCTTTACCTTTCTGAGCCACCAGTTCCATTAGATAAACACACACAAGCACTTTTGGGTTCTTTCAGTGGCTCCTTGACGAATAGCGAACCAGCTGCCAGGCACAAACTCAGGTCCCACAGTGCTTCCAGTAACTGTTTACGTTCAGGATCAATCACAGCATCATGCATTTATGTGCAAACATCAAAGCAGACAAGTCCTACCTCCCTGCACTTCCCACTAATAAACCCCCCCAAGGAAGGGGTGCCTGTCATGCGCACATCACTGAGAGGTGTCTATGGGACTGCTGGTAATTGACCCTACTGTTGCCATTCATTTCAGAGCATATACACACTCAGATTGTCATTTTTCTTTTAGGTTCTTGTTATTTCTCTTAAGCTACACTATGGATTTTTCCAGGGCTGAGAGCGTATGTGCCCTACCTTGTGAAATTTCCTATTACCTAGAGGAGCACCCAGCACATAATAGATCCTACAAGAAATGGAAATGCTCATACTTTGTGAGTAATACAAGGGATTCAATGAATGAAGTAAACTTTTCTCTTGTAACTCAAGGTAGATGGATGGCCACTCCTTATTTTCCTGTTATACTAAAATATCCTCTTAAGTTTTTCCTGGGGGAAATTTACTTCCTCTGAATGAAAACTCACTTTTCAACTAAAGAAAAACTGACCAAGTGAAGGCTAATACAAAGCAGAGTGATGTAATCCTGTGTCTTCTCTGAGGCTCTTCTGCAGGGTTAGAGAAAAGCAGAGCTGGCTTGTCTGTACTCTTCTCCCATCCTCTGTGTGTCAGCAGCTTCCCCTGCAGCTCACATGTACGGAACTCTCCCCAGAACAGTGAACTTGCAGCAGGCGGGGCTGCAGAGGGCTGCTGGACTCTAGAGGGTTGTGAGGGGAAGTTTCCCTTACCCTGTCTCCAGAGGCCCTGGGCAGAAACTCTGCTTAACAATAGCAGGGCAGTGTTCCCCACATTCTGCCTGGCAAAGCACATGGCAGGTGGCTAGGAGGACTGTGTGCTGCTCCCCACCTCCAGGGAGGTACTGACATGTGGATAATGCATATCTAGAGGCCTTCTTTGTTTAGAGTAATTTACCCCTCCAGAACTGCAATGGGAAAGGTCTTTGAATGATATTTTTTTATTCACCAATAACAGCTTTTGATAATGTGGCATTATGTTTCCTGCCGTGGTTACTTACCCGGGCTGTTTAGGAGGAGGAGCTGATGCCTATGGGCCTGAGATAGGCTCACTGCAGTAACTGTATACCATTCTGCCCTGGCCCTGGTGTCTTCTCCTTCCCCACCAGCTCCTCTGTTCAGGATCCTAATTCAAGGACATCTTTCACCTACCTCTCTTCCTAATAAGATATATATATTTTTTTTTCTTTTCTTTTTTCTTTCTTTCTTTTTTTAATAGAGTCTCACTTTATGGCCCTTTGGTAGAGTAACATGGCGTCGCAGCTCACAGCAACCTCCAACTTTTGGGCTTAGGCGATTCTCTTGCCTCAGCCTCCCGAGTAGCTGGGACTACGGGTGCCTGCCACAACTCACGGCTATTTTTTTGTTGCAGTTTGGCCGGGGCTGGGTTTGAACCCGCCACCCTTGGCATATGGGGCCGGCACCCTACTGAGCCACAGGCGCCACCCAGATATATATATTTTTAAAGACGATTTTTTAGAGTGGTTTTAGGCTCATAGCAAAATGGAGAGGAAGGTCCAGAGTTTCCATACATGCCCTGCCCCACACGAGTAGCCACTCCCATCACCAGTGTCCCACAGACAGGTGCACTTAGGGCAGTCGATGAACCTGCACCAGCCCGGCATCACCACAGCCCACAGGATGTCAGGGCTCACTCCTGGTGTGGGACATGCTCTGGCTTTGGACAAATGCACAGTGACATGTACCCACTACTACAGTGTCACACAGAGGGAGTTCACAGCCCTTAAAGTCCTCTGCACTGCACCTGTCTGGCCTCAGCAAGGGAATTTTAAAACAACAGTGGACAGTTTTCACTTGACGCCCAAACACAAATAAGGGCTTCCACTGACAGGATCTAATTTTTCTGTGTTTCAGTAAAAGAGTTGGTTCACCACCTAAAAAAAGAAAAAATAGATGTTAAGTGTTAAAAAATCTGGACACCAAGTAAATTACTCTGGGTGCTGCAAGGCAAGGAATAACTGTTTAGAGTTCTTTGCTTACCCCTATTTTATATAGTAGGGTTTTGGAAATCTCATAATTATCAGTTTCAATGTCATGAGCTGGTTTTAGCCTTCAGGAGTTAGGTTTTATCTTTGAAATTGCTTACGTTTTCACATACTGAATTAGCTGAATCTCAATTCAACTGAAAAACCTGCTTTCCACTAGGAATTTCTCTTGAAATCACACAAGCCTGGCAGTGCCTTCAGGGAAGCTGCGTGTGGGAGAGGACGGGGTTGGGCCACATGCATGGATGTCACACAAAGGATCACACAAGCACAAATATCAGACAACTCCTTGCCCATCTCCTCCTCCTCATGCCCTGGAGTCATCGCCCTGCCAGTCTCTACAGCCTCCCAAGCTGTCTCCTGGATGGAGCAGGGTGATAGGTGTCGTCCAGCTGTCCTGTCCAGGGCAGAACAGGCGCCCTCACCACTTCAGTGTTTTCCCATGCTTTCTGATCTCCTGTCTCCTGTGCTCACTGTCATCCAGCTCCTATTAGGGGCTAACTTCTCCCCAAAATCCTGCTCACAGGGTCCTTCTTCACACGTTCTTCCTCATCCTCCTGGGAGGTTGGTGTTTCCTCTTTTGTCCTGGGCATCTTCCCTTCTCTTCTCATTCTGCACACTCTCCCTGGGTGGTGGGTCCCCTGTGGCCAATGGGCTGATGCTGCTAGATAACATGTCTGTGTCCACCTGGCCTTCTCCTTATCCTGCAGAACATCACCACCACTGCAAGTGAGGATGTCGAGACCTCAACCCCCACACATCTTCGTTCTTCTATCCAATCAGTCACCAGGCTGTGGAGGCTCTGCCTCATCCACCCACAGCCACACCTGCCCTTCCCCTTAGCCTTCCCTCCCCGCGTCTATGAGTGGCCACTGCAGCTGTCTCCAGCTGGCCATATGGCTGCTTGCCAGTGTTGTGTGGTAAGGCCCAGCTGCCAGGGCTTGAAGACTGGCTCTGTCCCAGAGGCTGGGTGTACCTGAAGCTGGGTGAGCTCCATGAAGCTGTGTGATATGTGAGCTCCTTGGGTAAATTCATAAAAGACACTTCAATGGATTTCACTTAATCTTTGCAGTGAGCCTGTGGCATTACAGTTATTATTGTGGGGATACTGAAGCTCTGGGAGTTTCCTTACATCTATGCAGCTGGAGAGTAGGGATGCTGATACCTCAGACAGGCTCTGCCTGACTTCAGTGCTATGTTCTCTGCTGTCAGGCACCTTCTGCAGCTGGTAGTGGGTTGCAGGGTAGCCCTCAAATCTGAGAGATGTATTCATAAACTGCTCACATACTCCAGTGACATGCCCACCCAGCAGCAGCTGACACCCCCCTGGTATCTGTCTCTAGGGCCAGTGCAACTAGGCAGACTGCAGAGGGTATTTCTGACAGAGTGCTCTGAACTTGCCATGTTTTGACAGGTCAAAGAACAAAATGAATTCCTGGGATGAAACCAGGCTTCATGTAAGCAATGACAGCTTCTGATCTACAAAAGTATAGTCGGTATGGTTTATACAATAGTTTACAATAGTTTATACTACACAAAAGTTTTGACTAAAATGCAACTTCTTTTCCCAGGCTATAAAGATGTGTTACGCTTTTGTGAGTTTATAAAAGTTAAGGAATAACCAGAGTACTTAGGGCTTCTACTGACTGTGAAAGCCATGGTGCCACAGGAGGCTGTGAAGAAAATGAGACAGCAAGTTGATGTGGATGCATCCAAGTTTACTGCCCAACTCAGAAAGTGCTGTCTTTTCTTGGTCACCATGTACATTACCATTAAAAAAAAAAGACACTTATTAAAAAAAGAAGTGATCCAAACCTTAGAGTGGAGAATATTCCTTGTTTTTATTTATTTACTTTTAAGGTGACTGCACAACATACTTCCTCTTGGAGCAATTAAAGGCACAGATTAAGGTCAGCCACCATCTTGGTACAAAAGAAAACCAGCAATGCCCAAAAGATATCACTTCCTTCTTGAAAGATATATTCCTGACAGAGAAATACCAAAGACATAAAATATAACAGGAAATGACTGAATAAAGGAAAAACACACAAATTCTATCTACAGGTGACCATTTTGGATCCAAATAACAATCTGGAAAAAGAATATTATCAAAGGAACAGTTAAGTGGAACATGTTGGCCCTTCTCTCACAGGAACATGGTGAACAGAGAACTTCCATCAAAGTCAATGACAGACAGAAAGGAAAACTAGCGGCTTCTATTCCACAATAGCTCTGTGAACTCAGGGCAGAAAGGCCTGATTGAAGAATGGTGAATATTGTTTTGCCTGCTGCATGCATTCAGACAGACAGAACAATTTGATCACACACCCAGTCCACTATGCTTCTAACTGAAGCAGACTCAGGGCCGCCACCAATGGGGGCCAGTGCACAGCCTACAGAAACGTCTGTGTGGTCCATGGACTATCAGTCATACAGATTGTGTTTTATTACTTTGAGCTAATGTTTAAAAATAACTAGGTGTCAGATGAAAATTGCCAGTTCCACCTCATTCTAGAATTCCAAAGCTCTGGGCCTGTGTTCTTACAAGGCAACAATGGGATGAGGTTAGGCTACAGCGTACACCCTCTGCCTTACTCCATGTTATAGACTGAATCGTGCCCTCCCCCCCCATTCTTACATTGAAACCCTAATTCCCCAATATAGCTATGTTATGACATAGGGCCTTTAAGAAGATAATTAAGGTAAAATGAGGTCAGAACATTGTGTCCTAATCCAGTGGGTATGGTGTCCTCGTAAGAGGAGGAAGCAACACTGGAGATCTCTCTCCTATGCACACAGAGGAAAGGCCGCGTGAGGACAATGGGAGATGGCCACCTGCATGCCAGGAGAAGAGCCCGCCTGAGAAACCAGCCTTTCTGCACTTTTATCCCGTATTTCCAGTCTCTAGAACTGCGAGAAAGTCAATGTCCATTTTTTGAGCCATCTGTGGCATTTTGGTATGGGAGCAAGCTGACTAACATTTAGATCAGGCTTGAGACATCAGAGTCACCGAGAATTCCCCTCACTGCCTTCCCTCCACTTTCAGTCTTCTGACCTCTTCCTGAGCCCACACCCTCTCCCTGCACTGTGTTAGTGCGGGTCCCCTGACTGCTGCCTGGACTGTTGCCTTCTCACTAGAACTGTTGTCTTATCTTTGTCTCCTGCCTGCATCTCCTTAAACCCAGCCAGGGTACCTGAATGATGCTCCATCTAAAAATTAAAATGGGATAATATCACTCTCGCCTTTAAATTCTTATTGCAACAGTAACTCCCAGATTTTTGTGCTGTTGATCTAGAAAAGTATGGGGTGCTACGTCCTGTGCAGGAAAGCAAAGCAAGCTCTGTCATCAGGAATGACCCAATGGGGCAGTCAGAGCACATCAGGCACACAGAGTAATGCAGATGGCAAAGCAGTGCTATCCAAGAGGCACAGAAAGAATAACAGGAACACAAGGCAATTAAACATCCATTCCCACTGGAGGACTCTGGCAAAGTCTCCTAGGAGACTAGCCTTGAACTAGCGTGCATGGAGTAAGGAAGGGCACTAAAGGGAATGTGCCTTCCCTGAGTATGAGTCCTCTGTCCCCAAATGCCAGGCTTTCAATGCACATTTCCAGAATAAATAAATGAATTGAGTCAGTGAGCAAAAATAAATGGCTATTACATATAATTGGCAATAGAAGCAAGCATCTGAGGATATTAATGGTCCATAAGTCATTTTTGTGATTCAAACACTTTCCAGATAAATCCATTCTAAATCCTAACAAAACCAAGAAGCTTTCTATGCATAACTCAGATCTACACAAAACCTGATAAACAATGCCAGCCCAATCCAACAGTATGTGTTTCAGTGTTGACCTTGTTGGGTGAAAGATACAACACACTCTCCACAAAATGTGAGTCATTTGATTCAGCACCATTTCAGATACAATACTGATATACAAGCTCTGTGAGGTTATAAGATAGTCTTTAAAAAGGACAGTCATTCAAAATGATACAAGAAGTTGACTCTTTAAAGCTTACCACTCCCTTTTTTAGAACTTATGTCCAGTTCTCTTTCACAGATTCATAGTTCATTAACTTTTTAATTATATATCAAACATTTTCTGCTGCATATACCTTTTTATTGTTTTGAAGTTATGTTTGACTATACAATCACATTAAAACATTATTTTGTTACAATTCTAGACCTTACTTGTCTTATTATTCATTGTTTAAGACCACGATTCTCCTCTTTTTGAGTTATTTTAATCTAGTACATGTTTAAAAGTTTGGCTAGAGTAATTTCTAATTAATTGCCAGAAAAATAGGTGGGTTGAGTCATATTTTAAGCACATACATATCTGTAGATTTATTTTACCCTCACATACCAATAACAGTTTAACTACATGTGAAGTTCTAAAATTACAATTCTGTATCCTCAGGTCTCCGAAAACGTCTGCTCTACCACATTCCAGAAGTTAGCACTGTAGAGAATTGCATTGCTGATCAGTCCTCTTCCTTTTGGAGGTGACCTGCATATTTATTTACTTTTGCTCCTTGTTTCTCCCTCCACACTTTCTTTTAGAATTCGGTATTTCACCAGGATACAGCAGCTAGTTATATATTGTTTTAATTATTCATTCTAGTAGTAGGTAAGTCTTGTCAAACTCAATATTGTTCCCTAGATCTTAAGTAAGCGGTGCAGTCATTTATAAACAGGCCTCTTTCTGAACTCATGGGACATCTCCTTTCCCTGAACATAGCAGAGCAGAGATGTGAACAATTAATCTTCCTTTCATCCCACAAAATTGGAATCAGAAGCCCACACCATCTTTTTATTATTTTGCCTTAAAATTTAAAAAGCAACAAGTAGCATCAAGAATGTATGATTATTTTTTCTTTCCTTTCACAGCAGAGTGCATAGAAAAGTGTTTTCTGGTTAACTTGTAGAGGCACACTTAAACTTGCTAAAGCTTAGCTCTGAGAAAACATTGTACTACTAGTAAGATAAATAGTTGATTCTTTAAAATGCTGGTGATTCTCGGCCCACTCTTGGACAGGTTATGGTGCCTGTTGTGAAGAGGAGCAGACATCCTGACTACTAGTACCAGGCTGAACGTCTACAAATAGAATTAAGCACTGTGTCCTCAGCGGCTGTGCGATTTCTCAAAAGGCAACAAACCACACCCACAGAAAACTCAGCTGTTGTACTGTGATTGGAATAAAAGCTTTGTGCTCAAGCTGAACGGCCACATAAATCTTCTTTCATTTATGTTCATAAAACAAACTGCAGCATGACTACTACGGTGGCAGGAAATGAGGCAGACGTCCCTATGGATTACACGCGTGGAAACCAATTAATCGACGAGGGAAACTTCCCAGAATCTCATTAATTAATAAGAAGTGAATCACAGGTGTGGGAAAAGGGCAACGTCACCTACTCGTGCTGACTTAGCCACGTCCCTGAAGTCAGCATCGTCAGGATGAAAACCATTCTACCGAGTTTAACGACTCGACCCACAGTCTTTGAGACTGCGACTTTCCACCGTCCTGCCCCAAGCCTGCGACAGTCCCTGCGCCCGCCGCGACCTACCGAGCAGCAGCAGCCGGTGTGTCCGCTGCAGGTCCCGCCTCTGCGCGCGCAGCACGCGGTCAATGCCGCGGCTGACCCTCCTCGCCTCCCGGGCGGCCTCGCGCTCCTCGGCGCGCAGCTGCTCCGTGCGCCGCCGCTTCGCCTTCGGCGTGTGGGACGTAGGCCGCGCCGGGCTCCCGCCGCCGCCCCCTGGGAGCGGGGTCCGGGCCGTGTCCTCTCCGGCCGCACTGACCGGGGCCGCGTCCTGCACCCGCGGCTCCGAGGCGGCGCAGGGGGCGTCTCCCGGGCTCCCAAAGAGCAGCGGCCGCAGGCTGTAGCACAGCCCCATGTGGGCGCCCGGCCGGCCTGGTCCCCGCCGCGCTCAGGCCCGGACCCTCGCAGAGGTGCGGGGGGCTGCTGGGCGCGGAAGGGCTGCGGCGCTGCGGGCGTGGCGGGCCGGGGCCGAGTACCACCGCCCCTCACTGCCGCACGGGGCCATTTCGCATCTTCAGCTGGGTGCAGGGGCGGCGGCCGCTGTAGATCGCCTGATGACCCGAGAACTGGCCGCGCCGACCGGCCTCAGCGAGCCCGGCCCGGCTACGGTAAATGCCGCCGCGGGACCAGCCCTCGCTACCGTAAATGCCGCCGCCCAGGCTGGGCGCGTTACCGTAAATACCGCCGTCCTACCGGTCCCTGCTACAGTAAACGCTGTCGCTTGTACTCTTGCTACCGTAAATATGCCGTCCGAGCCCGGGGGGCAGCGGTTGACAGCGCCACCGGCTGTGGCCTCAGTTTCCCCATCCGTAAACTGTAGATAGGACTACTGACCTACCTCGCAGGGGGCTGTGGGGAGGCATAAGCTGATGTTTGTAAAGCGCTTTGTAAATAAACATGCCCTCTGAATGAAGAAAAAAAAAAAAGAAAGAAAGAAAGAAAGGAAAAAAGGGGTCATAGCTGGAAAGCTTAACACAACCTAAACTCATTATCTTACAGTTCTGGGGTCCAGCAGTGGAAGTGAAGATGTTGGCAAGGCTGCACTCTCTGTGCAAGCTCCAGGGGAGAAAACTTTCTTGCCTCTTCTAGCTGCTGGTGGCTCCCAGCACTCCGTGCTTGTGGCAGCATCACTCCAGCCTCTTTTTGTCTTCACAGGGCCTCGTTCCTTTGTCTCCGTGTATCCTCTTCGGTCTCTTACAAGATCATCCTCATTAGATTTAGAGCCTACCCCAATCTAATATGATCTCATTTTTATCCTTACTACAATTACAATCTGCAAAGACAATTTACAAATAAGGTCACATTCTGAGGTTCCAGGTAGATATGAATTTTGGGAGGGCACAACTTAACCCCCTGTACATAGAACCATTAATCACGAGAAGCATGGAGTGTCTATATTCACATCAAGCAAAATAGCCTCTGAGATAAGGAGGTTTATTGGAAAGAAAGAGGACTATTTCATCATGCTGAAAGGATAAGTACATCAGAAAGGCAGAATAAATATAAATGTATATACAGGGCTTGAGAACATAATATCTGACAGAACATAAGGGGAAAGTAAGCAAATCCACAATTTCAGTTGGAACAGGAAAAGAACCATGGAAAAAACAGTAAAAGTATACTTTGGGGCATCTCTTTCAATAGGTACATAATACTTTCTTTATGCATAGAAATTCTTTTACTATACTTTTAACATAATTGTCTCATTAACAGAGAACCAGAAAATCTGAGCTATAGGTCACAAGTAACTACTTGATATTTATAGAATCCTACGTCTAACGAAAGCAAAATTGCTCTTCCCAAGGTCGTGTGAAATGTTTACCAAGATAGGCCAGATCCAGAGACAAAATATATGTCTCAACAAATTATAAAATGTTGCAAGTCTTATGGAGTAAGCTTTCTGGCCACACAGGAATAAAATTAGATTAACAGTAAAGTATGTAGAAAATCTCCAAATATTTGGAAATTAAACAATAAACTTCTAAATAGCCCATGGTTCTAGGAAGAAATAACAAGGAAATAAGCATTCCAAATTGAAGGATATTGAAAATACCTCATTATCACAATTTGTGAGATGTAGCTAATGCAGTTCTTAGGTGAATGTTTACAGCTTTAATTGTTTACATTCAAAAGGAAGAAAAGCTTAAAAATCTTTGATCTTAGTTTCTACCCTATGAATCTAGAAAAAGATAAGAAATTAAACTCAAAATAGGTAGAAGGAAGGAAATAGTGAAGAGAAAAAAATCAAATAATTTAAAAATAAATTAGGAGGAAAGCAAAATATTCTTTTTTAAAAAAGCTTAATAAAATTAATGAATCTCCAGCAAGAAATATTGAAAACACAAACCAGCAATATCAAAGAAAGAATATTATTACAAAGTTTACAATACATTAAATTCTATATACATCAGAATATTACAAACAACTTTATGTCAACATATTTGACAACTTAGATGGAACAGCTAAATTCCTTGAAAAATGCAACTTATCAAAACTAACACTAGAAGAAACAAAAAAGTCCAAATAGTAGTGTATCTAGCAAAGAAATGAGAATTGTTTAAAATGTGCTCCTACAAAAAATGCTCCAGTTACAGATGTTTTTACTGATGAATACTATACAATATCTAAGGAAGAAATGATATCAACCTTATACAAACTCTTTCAGGATATAGAGCAGTGGTTTTTAACCTTCCTAATATTACGACCCTTTAATACAGTCCCTCATGTTGTGGTGACCCCCAACCATACACCTGTATTTGTACAGGGTGCATGTGATGGTTTTAGGTGACCCCCAGGAAAGGGTCGTTTGATCCCCAAAGGGGTTGCAACCCACAGTTTGAGAACTGCTGATATAGAGGAAGAAATACAATGTTTTTGACTTGAGGCCAACACAAGTGTTCTACATAACTTGACATAAAGTACAAACCCAGAAAATTTTAGGCCAATATGGCTCATGAATAACCATGCAAAAAAATCCTGTAAAATATTATCAAATTAAGTTTAGTAATGTAGAAAAATAAAAATATATTATAACTGAGTGGGATTTATTTTCATAATGCATGGTTAATATAATATTTGATAATCATTCAGTGCAATTCACATTACTAAACTGAAGAAGAAACATGATATAATTAATTACTTCAATAGATGCAGGAAAAGCATCTGAAAAAAATTAGTGTTCATTTTTTTAAAAAAAGCCTAAACCCTTGGCAAATTAGAAATAAAAATAAACTTCTAACATTGGACCAGTCATTAAAATCTTATAGCTAACATCATCATAAGGATGAAACATGAAAACTTCCTAATATTGATAACAAGGCAAACATGAAAACTTCCTAATATTGATAACAAGGCAAAACTTCCTAATATTGATAATTTGACTTAACATTACACTGTAGGTCTTGGCCATTGTAATAAACTAAGAAGAAAGGAATTTATAAGCGTAAAGAGTAGAAATGAAAAAATAGAATCATCTTTATTCCCAAATGCATATCATCATCATCATCATCATCATTATTATTATTATTTGAGACCTGTGGCTCATCATAGCTCACTACAGTCTCAATCTTCTGGGCTCAAGTGATCCTCCTGCTTCAGTCTCCCAAATAGCTAGGACTACAGGTGCAAACCTGGGGTGGGGTATGGGTCCTAACACCTGGCCACCACCACCAGCACCACCACCAAACCAACCTCCCACGTGGGGTGGGGGGTTTGTCGGACCTGGCCCACACCAACACCACCACCATCCCCACCCCCACCTACCTATAATGGGGGGTGGGGCCTAATCTCCAGCCACCACCACCAGAAACACCTCCATCACACCCCCCATTCCCAGCCTGGGTGGGGCCTACCCACCACCACCTACACCCCCCCCCCCAACTCACCTACCCGTGCTGGGGGGTGAGTCCTAATCCTGGGCCAACACCACCATCACCACCACCACCACCACCACCACCACCATGCAGGATGAGGGGTGGGACCTACCACTGGTCAACACCACCACCATCACCCCCACCACCACCCGTGGTGGGGCCTGGGGCCAACCCACTGTCTATCATCACCACCACGACCACCAACACCACCATCACTAAACCACCCACAGGGGTGGAAGTTGGGGCCTACGCCACCACCACCAATACCATCACCAACAACTCCACCCCTCCCACCTGGTGTGGTGTGTGGAGCCTACCCCCCAGCCACCACCACCACCATCAACACCACCACCCAGGGTAGGGTGTCAGACCTACCCTCCAGCTGCCACCACAACCACCACCACCACCCCCCACCACCAATGCCACCTAGGTGGGGGGTGGGGCCTATCCCCAGTCCACCACCAACCCTACCCCCCAACCCATGGTTGGTTTTGGGCCTACCCCCAGAACACCAACACCACCACCACCACCACCACCACCACCCTCAGCACATCCACCCAGGGTGAGGAGTGGAGATTACCCCATGGCCACCACCACCACCAGAACCACCAGCACTACCACCACCCCGACATGGGCTACCCCTGGCCCCGACCCCCACATGGCCTACCCCTGGCCACCACCACCACACCAACTACCATCACCCAGGGAGAGGTGTGGGGCCTACACCTCAGCCATCACCACCACTACCACCCCCCCACCCCCTCACCTGGGTTGGGGGTTGTGGTCTACCCCTAGGCCACCACCACAACCACAACTGCCACCACAACTCCCAACCCGGGTGGGGGGTGGCGCTTACCCCCTGGCCACCACCACCACAACAAATACCACACACACACACCCCAACCGGGGGGGGGGGATGGGGCCTACCCCCTGGCCAACACCACCACCACCACCACCATCATTCCCACCCAGGGTGGGGTTGGGGGTCTATTTCCCAGCCACCACCACCACCTCCACCACCATGACCCCCAACACACCCACCTGGGGTGAGGGGTGGGGGCAAACTCCCAGTCACCACCAAAACCACCACCACCACCACCACACCCACCCACCTGCACCCCCCTGCTCCCCTGCCCCGCAATTGGGGTGGGGTTCAGGCCTAGCCCCCAGATACTACCATGACCAACACCCACCATCAACCCCACCATCCCCACCCAAGGTGGAGGGAAGTGCCTACCCCCCAGGCACCATACCCACCTCCACCTAGGGTGAGTATTGGGCCTACCCCCCAGCCACCATCACTACTACTATCACCACTCCCACCCACTCCCACCCAGGGTTCACAGTGGGGCTTACCCCGGCCACCAACACCACCACCACCACTGGCACCCCCACCTGGGGTGTTGTGTGGGGCATAGCCCCTGGCCACCACCACCACCACCACCCAGTGTGTGGGGTGGGGCCTACCCCTAGACACCACCAATACCACCACCACCACCACTGCCACCCCCACCTGGGGTGTTGTGTGGGGCATACCCCCTGGCCACCACCACCACCACCACCCAGTGTGTGGGGTGGGGCCTACCCCTAGACACCACCAATACCACCACCACAACCATTGTCACTTCCCCCACCCAGGGTCTAGTGTGGGGCCTACCCCTGACCACCACCAACAACCACACCACACACACCACCTGGGATAAGGGGTAGAACCTACCCTCAGCTGCCACCAACACCACCACCACCCCCACGCCCCCACCATGGTTGAGGGGTGGGGCCTTCCCTCCAGACAACACAACCACCACCACCACTACCACCCCCATCTGGGGTTGGGGGTGGAACCTCCCCCTTGGTTTCTACCACCACAACTGCACCAACCACCCCTACCTGGGGTGGGATTCAGGCCACTCCCTGGCCACCACCACCACCACCACCAATGCCACCACCTGACTCAGGGTGGTGGGTGGTGCCTACCCCACAACCACCACCACAACCATGACCACCAGCACCACACCCAGGTCCCCACCCGGGGTGTGGAGTGGGGACTACCCCCAGCTACCACAATCATCACCAGCACCAACCCCACCCTTAGCCCACCAAACCAAGGTGGGGGGTGGGTTCAACACCCTGGCCACCACTACCAACCACAACCACCACCACCCCACTCCACCCACCCACAACAACACCAACAACAAGAACTACTACCACCACCCCAGCACACCCACGCACCTGGCTCCCCCAAAGTGCTAGGATTACAGGTATGAGCCAACATTCTGGGCCTAGTCGTCTACCACTTTTAACCGTTTCAAAACAATTTATAAAAAGAAGATAAGTTTTAAAATATATACCTCAAAAGTTCCTGGCAGATTTAAGGTAAATACACTATGTAGAGGTATGATGAACTGCCACAATTTCAAACTGCCAAGAAACACACAGAAAAACAACTAAAAAGTGGCTCTTTCAGGTAATATAATCACTACCACCACCTATAGGATGATGTAAATGCTGTTAGATGCTCATAAGGTAATTTCCTCTTTAGAAAACTGAGTTAGTAATAGAATATCGATCTATATTAGCAGGAGGAATAAACACATAGTGAGTTGCTCAATAACTATTAACTATGGGCTCAGTGCCTGTAGCAGTGGTTATGGCGCCAGCCACATACACCAAAGGTGGTAGGTTGAAACCTGGCCTGGGCCAGCTAACCAACAATGACAACTGCAACTAAAAATATCAGGGTGTTGTGGCAGGTGCCTGTGGTTCCAGCTGCTTTGGAGGCTGAGGCAAGAGAATTGCTTGAGCCCAAGAGTTTTAGGTTGCTGTGAGCTGTGACACCCTGGCATTCTACTGAGGGTGACATGGTGAGACTCTGTCTCAAAATAATCTATCTATACTATTATTTTCACTAATTTTTGATGTTAATCATTTCTCTGAAAAGTTTCATGCATATCAATTAGAAAAAATTAGCAATATTATTTTAAAGTTGCTTTAATTGCAGGTATTACCTAAAAGTCTTAGAAGTGTTTCCTTCTCTCATTTCAAGTGATAGAGATATGAATTCCTTCCCCTTCATTTTCCAAAGAAAAAGAACTCTTCACTCCTATGTCATGTCAACAGTTTTACAGACCAAAGAGTTATGCCATCTCATAATAGGCTCATTTAATAAAACTTTAGATGTTCATTACTAAAATTTTTAGAATAGCAGAAGTTGTATTTCATATACCTAACATTTATAGATTATGGTTTGGAGATTTAGTTTTGGTTTAAAGCTTCATATACTGAGGAAGATAAATCATGGATTACATTTATAACCAATCATTAAGAATTAAAAGCACATTAATTTACAATGTCATCAATGAGACAGAAACAATAAGAAATCAGGTCTTAGTTAATGAAAGGTAGTAACTATCCATGTCATCCTATCAAGTTATAAAGTAGCTACATGTTAAATGTTATAATCATTTTCCTACAAGGGTATGTTTCTCCATATTCATCTTTCACCTTGATGTGAGGAAATATCAAGTTTTATCATACTGTGCTTCAGCATAGGGTTCTAGATGTAGTAAGTCCTTAAATATTAGCAGATCAAAAGAAGTATTCTCAATTTGTTTTATATTCATTACCATTACAGCTAACAGTGGCTATGGTATTTTCATGGTTCTAAATTAGTTTTATAACATTCAGATTGTGCAACATAGATGATTAAGTCATATGAAGTCATCATAAAATTTTCTTTTATATTCTCCAAGTTATAATTTTTTTTTAATATTATCCTGGTTAAGGCAAGATAATTGCTTAAGCCAAAGAGATTGAAGTTGCTGTGAGCTGTGATGTCACAGCACTCTACCAAGGGTGACCTAGTAAGACTCTGTCTGCAAAAAAAAAAAAAAACAGATACCTGTAAATGGGTTTACTTTATTGTCTTTAAGTCTTCAGTTAAGATTCCACATTCTTTCTGTGATTCAACCAAGGAAGAAATTGTATTTTCTTGAAGTTCATGTATATTATTACAAAGTATACTGAGGAAGCCATCCAATTCCTGTCTGTGCCATGACCAAGGAAGCAGGGCAGACAATGGATTGTAAGCTCAAAGCTTGCAGGAGGTGGGCCTTCCCATATGTGCCTGGAAAAAGGCTCCAAGCAACCTCTGCAGCTGCTATTTATTGAGAATATATGCCCCTCCGCCAAGCCCACCCCCTCACTGGAGTTCCACAGGTAGTAGGGTTAGGGGTAGGGTTAGGGTTAGAGTTTGGGTTGGGGCTGGGGTTAGGGTTAGGGGTTAGGGATTAGGGTTGTGTTTGGGTTTAGGGCTGGGGTTAGGGATTAGGGTTGTGGTGGGGTTGGGTTTGGGTTAGGGTTAGGGTTAGGGTAAGGGTTAGGGTTAGGGTTAGGGTTAGGGTTAGGGTTAGGGTTAGGGTTAGGGTTAGGGTTAGGGTTAGGGTTAGGGTTAGGGTTAGGGTTAGGGTTAGGGTTAG